>ML782792.1:255784-273445 GCA_009831015.1 Picea engelmannii
TCTCCAAGTGGGAGATTGTTGGTTGTGGAGCCTGATTATCTTCCTGATGCAGAGGTCCTTTGCTTTCAGCCATGTCTATACCCCATGAAGTATTTACACCCCATAAGTATGTACACTCTTCCACGCGGGGGAGTGCAGAGGGGTGGTACCCCCTCTGCGGGGTCCAGGGGGTCCATCCCCCCGTCTGGGGGGTCTGGGGGCAAGCGGGCCCCCAGTGGGGGTTCGGGGGCGAAGCCCCCGAAGCAAAAATTGCCTTATAAAAGTATATTGTAATTTCATTGTAAATCTGGACCGTTCATTATAAGGTCGCAGATCTAACGGTAGATATTATGTTAGGGTTTTTTTCCCTAGAAGGCAACCCTCTTTTATGAGGGAAATGTATTGCGGCTATGTATGAGGGTGAATATTGTATTCTAAGAGAGGAGACTGTGAGAGAAAGAAGAGGAAGTTACAGCGGGTTTTGCTGTAGGTTGTATCCCTTAATTTGTTGGATAATAATAAAGGAAGGACCTAGAAATTTCTTTGGTGGACGTAGCCCACACTGGGTGAACCACGTAAATTTGTGTCTCTCTTTTATTGTGTGTCTTCTATGTTTTGTTTTTGCATTTGTTTTATTTTATTGCTCTGCGGTCCTGTTTTTCTAACACTGGGTACTCAAACCTGTAGTGGGATTCCACTGGTCATCGAATACTCTGAAGGTGTCTCCACCTCTTCTTCTCCTATAGATAGAGTTGATGCAAGTCTCAACCCCAACACTGGTGCAAGGAAAGGTAACACTTTTGTTCTTTCTAGGTAGAGCTACATCAACTCTGCGCATTGTTGTGGGTTCTAGAGTACTAGCTCCATTTGTTCCTGCAATGATGTTGTACTCTGTCCTGATGTTGTTTCAGGTTCCTTCTAAACCTTTGATATTTCTGCCTCTTTTTGGACCTTGACTTCTGGGGTTGCACTTGGTTGCATAGCACCCTCAACATTGGTCATTGAGGGAGTGCACTGAGGACTTGGGACTTGTAGTTTTGGTATATTTTTCATCTCTGTTGAAGGTGAAGTGTCCTAAATTGGTACAAAGGGGAAAATATTTTGTCTTTGGGCTTTGGGGTTTGGACCAATGAGTTCTAGTCTCTGTTTGGGTATCTCGGGGGGGTCAAACTGCATGGACTCCAGGCTAGTGGTTTCATATCAAATGGCTATTTATTGAGGTGGTGACTTGGGTTATGGCGGTGATGGGGGTTGTTTAGTAATGATGGTGGTCGATGGAGTGGTGTTAGGCTCAGAGTCATCCTGGATATCATTAATTTGGGTCGCTCGAGTCATTGTTCAAGTACAAGGAATGGTTGACAATATCAACTGAGGGTTCAGACCCTTTTCTAGGGAGAGACCCATATTAGGTTTCTTGGCCAATGGGTCTCCGATGAAGGCAATGCTCAGGATGTCATTTACATCTTTACCTGTCAACATGGATTTCTCTAGAATTTGTGGGAACATGGCCAATGTTATCTTCTTACGCTCCAATGGTTGTGTCTCTTCCTCCTCTATATCCGTCTACACTAGAGCCTCTTTCTTTTGTTCCTCCGAGCCCGAGCTCGGTCCTACCCCTGGTTCATGGTCCTTTTTCTTCAACAGTTTCATCGACAAAAGGTAGTTCATCCCCAACTTGTGTGGGTTGCATTTCACTCCTGGCCATGACATGACCTCCTTGTCTGAGGCCTCCTCATCCAAGTAAAATGGAAGAATCCACGTGTTCAGGTTGAGCAATTCATAAGGAATGTGTAACCTCTGAGTTGTTTCCAATAATTGATTGTACCATTTTGAGAATGCTATGTTGTTGAAGGCAATGTTCTCTGAGTCTGACCTTGAGTGCCAAGGCTCGAACATCTTTTCCAGTTGGCCCTTGTCTTCTGGTGATAGAGGTCTTACTGTAGGCGGTGTCCACTTCAACATGGAAAACACAAATAATAAGTATCCATAAGTGAAAGTGTCACCTTTCTCCTATGCTTCCTCACATGTGACCAAGAGTTCTTCCAGCAAGTAAATGCACCAATTGAACACAGCGTCGTTGGCGCAAAAATATGCCATGGACAGGGCATCCAATGTACATTTATCTTTTTAATATAATCACATGAACTTGATATCATTTATGTAACAAGAAATACAGACTGTCTCANGATCTCTCTTTTGCTTCTTATGCTTGCTGGGACCTTGAAATCCTTTGGATATATCCTCACCTTCAATAGATAATATAGTTAGCTGATAGATATCCTCCACATGAATTGGGTATCTTATATCCAGCTATAGGATCCTGTTGTGTACCCTGTTAATGAGGAACTTGGTACATCTCGCAACCTCACCAATAGTGCCAAACACTGGCAAATATCTGAGATTCATAATAGTGGAATTGAAGAGGTTGATGAACTCCAGCTTTGACACAAACTGCATTCCTCCCAACTCGTCCAGAGCGACACTCCAGAATACATCAATGTTCAACTACAAGAATAGAACCTGGTCCGTCAGGTCAAGGTCGAGGAGTTTAACTTGCTCAACCTTCCCTTTGATATCTCCCATGATATCGAGCTAGGGATCACATGGCTCGTCCAACATTGCATCCTTAGAAACTGCACTTATGCTTCCTATAGCTCTCAGCATAGTAATTCTAGGATGTCAACAGATTCGACATGATAACTAGTATTTGGGATTGTAGCTAAGGGTCGAGGGATTACACAGGCTTGAGAAAAAATTAGAATTCGTAAGGCACTAAGTTCTCTCTAAGAAATAATACATATTACCCTGAGTTCAGAGAACCTTATACTCTAGCTTAGGTGACAAGTTATATAATAATTGCTAATGCTATTCATCATTAACCCTATAGACGCAACTTGGATCTGATTTGTCCAACGTGACTGGTTAGCGGGGTAAATCTATTGGTTGATCATGGTATTTACTGAGCAAGTTGGTTATGGATGTGGATAACCTCAGAGCTTACCGTATAATGGATGAGAATCCTGACACGAATAGCAATGGCATCTTTGCGTATCACAACTTTATGGTTTAATATCTTTTGGACGGGTTACTGTAGTGGTCATAAAGGTTATGACTGGACTACGTTCATGTGGCACATGGACTAGGATTGCGTCAAGATTTTCTATTCGACCAAAAAGAGGTCCCTGTCACATTAATGATTGCCATTAATAGATTCGTGGTTCTTTTGATCTTACACTACTGAGTAAGAATTTCTTCACCAAAACAACACTTAGAAAGAAAAATGAAATACATGTCATGGCACAACAATGCACACTTCGAATTTATTAACTGAATTCACAGAAATTGCGAAAAATTCAAATCTAGATACTATACATGCTCCTTTGGACTAGAGAAACAATCCTTTATCTCATTTCTGAGACATTTAGGGTTTCAGGCCAGCGCCATTCACCCACCCTGACCGAAGTATACCATCCAGTTTCATGAGATTGACTTCTCTCGAGGGTCAGATCTCTGTAGCTATAAATGGTTCCAACCAATGCATGCACAACTTTCCTGGATGTTTTTGGTATCAACTTTCATAAAGTAGGTTTCTGGTATCAACTGTCATAAAATAGGACCTTATCTCCTTTCACAAATGTTTTAGTATTAATGTGTCTTTCATGCCAAGATTTATGCCTTGCTTTCTCAACTAATTGATGAAAGTTTTCTAAAAACCTGGTCTGTTGGGACTTGATCATCCTAATCTTCCCAGTTTGTGCAACAAACCTTTGTTAATCCTTTCTCCAGAATCTTGTTAAACATATCTACTATGCCATTGGCTTATGGATGGTAGGTGATACTTTTATGATGTTGGATCAAGAACTCTGTTGTAATATTTTCTATTGTACTACTGATAAAATGACCACCTTGATCACTGGTCAGACTCCTAGGACATCCAAAGCGAGTGATAATACTTTCAAAAATAAACCTGGTAGCAGTATCGATTGAGAAATCCTAGACAACTAC
The DNA here is from genome assembly GCA_009831015.1 of Picea engelmannii. Lineage (NCBI taxonomy): Eukaryota > Viridiplantae > Streptophyta > Pinopsida > Pinales > Pinaceae > Picea > Picea engelmannii. The sequence continues at coordinate 259,769 of ML782792.1, forward strand.
TACCTCAACCCACCGTGTGAGGTAGTCAATTGTAGTAATGATATACCTGGCCTTTGAATGCTTAGTTTTGGGGTTGATTGGCCCAATGAAATCAACCACCCATTTCTCAAATGCTTGTAGAGCTCGAACTGGATGAAGAGGCAATTCATCTTGTCACGATGGCTTGCCTACCCTCTGACACACATCACAAGATATAGCATATTCCTTTGCATCAATGAAGAGTCTGGGCCACCATAATCCATCTTGGAGTACCTTCTACGCAGTGGCCTTTCCTCCAACATGGCCTCCTGCAACTCCATTGCGACACTCCCACAGTATGTCTTGTATTTCATGATCTAAGAGACACCTCCCAAGGATACTATCTAGGCCTAACTTATACGATTTCCCGAAAATCAATTGATGGTCCACTTTTCTAACCACCATATGGTGTTTCTAAGTTGCGGAGTACATTTCTAGGAAGGCCCTTGTGCTTAAGAAGACTACTATGTCTTCCAAGTATTTTGGTATGGCCTCAACCCGAAACGAGTCTGCATCTGGAATGTGATCATCCACTGCTATGCCACTTTCTATTGAACCTAATCTAGACAAGTGATCATGCCCCACATTGCATCTTCCAGGATTAATGATCACCTCGAATGAAAATTACTGAAACAGTAACAACCATCGATAAATTATTCCTTCCAGAAAAGGCTTGTTAACTAGATATTCAATGTAGAATGATCAGTAAATAACTTAAAATGAGAGCCTAACAAGTAATGTCTAAACCTTTGCAGAGTGTAAATCATAGCTAAACACTCCCTTTCCATGGTTGTATAGTTGCACTCAACTTGTGATAACTTCTTTCTAGCAAAGTAGATAAGATGATCCATAGCTCCATCTTCTAGTTGCGCTAAGATGGCTCCTAGGGAAATACATGATGTGTGTACGTGCACATGGAATTTGTTCTCCGAGTTCGGAAATATTAGAATTGGTGTTGTGCTGAGATTTTCATTCAGGATGTCGAATACTTTATCACACTCTGGCATCCACTGGAACACTTCTGACTTCTTTAGTATATTTTCCATGGGTGCAGTAATGTTTGCATATCTTTTGATAAACCTGCAATAGTACCCCATGTGCCCTAGAGTGGAGCACAATTGTTTGGCGCTCATAGGCGATGGCATGTTCACAATAACCCCAACTTTGGCTGGGTCTACCAATACTCCTTCTCAGCATACTATGTGGCCTAACAAATTTCCATGTGGCACAAAGAAGATACACTTTCTGATGTTCAAATATATTTGCAATTCCCTACATATATCAAACATCAGACGTAGTAGCGCTACATGTTCCTTGAGAAGCATGTATACCATCCAATCATCCATATAAACGTCTATAAACTTGTGAATAAATTCTCGGAAAGTAGCTATTACAATACAGGAAAAAACTATAGAGGAGTTATTTAGGCCGAAGCGAATCACATTGTATGCAAATGGCCCCCATTTTGTTATGAATGTGGTCTTTGTTTTGTCTTCTTCAATAATCCTCACTTGGTGATACCCCAAAAATCCATCTATAAATGAGCAAGATTCTTTCCCCACAACCTATTCTAGCACTTCATCAGTAAAATGTGTTGGGAAAGGGTTATGCAGACAGGCAGAGGTAAGGCTTATATATTCTACACATACCCTAATGTCCTCTGTACCTTTCTTTCTCTATATGAATATTGGGCTAACCCATTCTAATTCTTCCACTGGAAAAATAAGTCCAGCCTCCATCATCTTGTCTATTTCCCTATTAACCTTCTCTTTCACTCTGGGGTTCAGGCGATATGGTCTATTCCTTATAAGATTTGATCTTTGTTTTAATTTATTTTTCATCTCTCCCATAGCTCCTTTAATCCCTTTTAGTTATGAGAATGTCTTTGGGAATAAGTCATCATACTCCTATAGTAGGCTATGTATTTCTTGGCTAGTTATCTCATCCCAATAATCTCCTACCATGGCTATCTTAGGTTTCTATGTAGTTCCTATATTGACTTTACACAATTTAAATGGATAATTATAAGAACTATCAATCTAGCTAGGTATGGTGTTTTGAATATCTCTTCTTCCTTCTATTTCCTTAATGGCTAAGTTTCTCAATTCTTCTAAATCATCCAGGTTTTCCAAATCCTTCTCAATATTATAACATTCTATAGGTATCTTGTCCGTGTCTAGGTGAAGGTAGACTGAATTTCTTTGCTATCCTTTGCACATACCACTGGGTCTGATTTCCGTTCACCATCATCAGTAAAAAGGAATTCTTTAATTATATGCAGGACTATCTTAAGCTCAGGGTACTTACTTGTAAACAAGAAGTCCTTGAAAAATTGATCTGCCAACGTTTTCCAGTCGTTGGTCTGTCTTCTGGTTTTCTCATTCATGTACCAATCTTTAGGAATCAGACCTAGTGAATGGGGAAATACTTGAACCCATAAGCGAGATGGTATTTCCACAACTTTACATTGTCTCATGCATTGTTCATTGTGTTCTTTAGGATCCAACTATCCATTGAACAATTGCGTAGCATGGAAATATGTCTACATCTCTAATTCCAACTGCTCCTTATCTTGAAATATATATCGGATAGATTTCTTCACATACTTCCAATTCTTAACCAAGGCTTTGTGACTAGCCCACCGTTTAGCAGGGGTGTCCTGGAAGGCTAAGTCTAGAACTAAAATCCTTTGATCCTCCGCTATCTTTTCTTCCATGCTAACCAAAAAACTATCAATTTCTGAGGTACCATTTTATATCGGGTGTTCTCTGACCTCAGTTCCAAGCCATCTAGTTTCTCTGAAAAATGCTCATATTCTTGAAAATATTTCATATGAACCTTGTTTCCAACTGTCAAATAATAGTTTTGAATCTTCATTTGACGATTGTAATCTCCTCCAACTTATTGATCCATCAATAGTAGGATTTATGTAATCTTCTCTCATTCTTGTTGTTACAATATATAACTGATCCAAGTCTTCTCCTTCCATATTGTTGCCTTTTGGATCCATGTATCGAGGACCTACATATTGATCCAAGGGTTGAAATACTTTTATTCTATTTTCCTCAAATGTCATAGTGTCCCTCTTTAGGTCAATCATTGCATAGTTATCATAATCCCAATCGATACCAAGTAGTGAAATATAAGGGTACTTATCCCCCATGAATTCGATCACCTCAAAATCAGCTATAGTCTTCACTCCCACAACATCTATTTCCACATTCTTCAGTCTTCCTATTGGAAAAATACAGTACTAATTGGCCATTCTTAACTAGATTGGGGAATATGTCAACTGGGGCTTCCCTAAAGCTTCCCAAGTCTTTTTAGGAAGTATTTTAACATCAAATCCTTGATCTAACATAACATCCTTAATATCAAACTCATCTAGTTGGGTTACTAATATAAACTCTGTTCCAGTTTGTATTTTCCTTATTTTCACTCTCTAAGTATTCTTCTCAAGAAGATTAGTCCTTATTCTAGTTTCTGGAGATTCTTCAGTTCTTATGACTAGGTATAGAGAATTGCGCAAATTTTCTTTCAGCTGACCATTCCCAAGAATATCAGAAAATAAATGAAACCAAAGGTCAACTACATTTTGTGACTGCTCAGGTTGTCTTATCGGGACTACAGGATTTCGGGCTGCAAGGGGTGAAGCAAGAACTTGCACAGCCTTAGGATAAACAATAGGTTGAGGTGGGTTTTTTTCTATCTCAGGTTCAGGGATACTCTCAAATACTTCTATTTAAATTTTAAAGAATAGCTTGTGTTTCAGAGGATCATACATGTCCTCCTTAGGCACTGCTTTCTGGATCTGAGGTAAATTATCAACATCTGCGCAAGTATTTTCTCCTCCTCGAGTAACGATATTAAGGTTAGGTAGTTTTCTTCTAATGAATCTCTTTATCTCTAAACTTATAATATTAGTTCCTTGTTGATGTACCTGATATTCCCATTTCAGAATTAGCTATGGGAAGTATTTAGTTGTGTGCCCATTGGATCTATAGTGAGAGCACCACGGCCTCCTCAGGTGAGGATAATCTCTAGCCATGTGACCTTTATCATCATATTTGTATCATCTACTTGGTCCTCTTTCCTCAATTCTTCCTCCTTTGAAGTCTCCTCCATCCCCACATCCTAGACCTCTTCTCTATCCCTGAGGAGTTTCATTCACCCTGAATGATGTTCGATCTATTCTGTCCATAAGTGAATCCTATGCTCTACACTGGTTTGTAGCATGTGTGGTAGATGCACAAAACTTACAATGTACATTATTCGGTATTGTTGAATACTTCTGAATAATGGGGCACTATCTTGGTCCATTCCCATGGATTTGACAAATATTGCAATACTTAACTGATGATGATGCTTTATTGCCTGGAAAAGCATGATACAAGGTTGGGGTATGAAATGGTAAATTCATGGATACTTGCGCAACTCCTCCCGTGGGTCTTGGTAAGGGTCCCATCAGATTTTGATGTGGTCCCATCCCCGCCATCCATGGATATTCATTCACCAATTTTCCTTTTTGTAGCATCCATTACACCATACTTATAGTCGTCCTGGTCTGGGAATCGTCAATTCTTGAATCTTCTCTACAAGCGTTGATATTTTTCCTTGTAGTTGCGCCAAATTTGCATCCGTCAAGGGTATGATCATTCTCAGGCTCCCTAAATATCCTGCCATGGATTCAATCTTCATTGATTGTTCCAAGGCATTTTTCAAAGTGGCTATCTTTTTTTGTGTTAATGGTATCTGTGTTAGAGGTAGAAATCCCTAGATATACCATTCTCTTTGATTTTTCTCATGAATTCTATGCTCTAACCTTCCTATAGAATATTTAAAATTCTAACTATATTCCTAGGCTGATTCACCTTCATTTTGTTGAATTTTGTGCAAATCAGACAGAGCTTGTTTATCTGATTGAGGTATCTTAAATTTCACTATGAATTTTGTCCGTACCTGGTCAAGTGTGAATTCTTGTCCTTGCACTCCTGGTACTCCTGGATCAATAGCCTTCATGTACCATTTGAGAACATTACCTCTCAAGCTAGTCTAGAACTCGACCAATTTATTTGCCTCTAGAGTACCTCTAGACCTCCAAATTGCTTCACATAAGAACCAATGTTTCTCAACATGCTCTTCTCCCTTACCCCATAATTATGGGTATCGATAAATCGAACCTCTCACGTTATCATCCAGTGCTAATCTTACTGCTCCTACCAAGATAAAACCTAATAATCCTGGTTGTGATCTACTAGGAGATCCCAATATCCTCCCACTGTTCGTGCTTCCTAGTTGTGACTGACTAATAGACTGTAATGGAACAGGAATAGAATAAGAAGGTAGTATATAATTTACCACTTGTATAGAAGACACTTGGGGAATAGGTGATTCAGGGTTGGTGCCACTGGCTTCGGGGCAGGTTTCCTTGATCTGGGGGGTCTCGTTCTCATCCTATGGAGCAGTTTCTTCAATCAGATTCTCGATCTTTCATAGCATCGAGGTTGAATCTTCTCTTTCTTCTTTAATATCCATGTCGACCTCCTTTTCCCATGCTTCCACACCTTCTTCTTCTTGTCCACCCCCTTGGGGAATTATTTCTCTCTATGTTTCTCTCTCATTTAATCTTTGAATGGATAGCCTTTCCTGTCTTCTCATCTTTAACAACTCTTCCATATATCCTTCCTCGACTTCTCCTGGCCTGACTTCTTTCTGAAACTTCTCAGATTGTTTCACTACTTTCTTTATCTTACCACTCCACCACTTCTCAACTATGGTGGCTCTTTTCAAGGCTAAATCATCCCTTGGTTCCATTTCTTGTTTCTCCCCGAGTTGTCAAAGAACCCTCTCCCCTCTCTCAAGCCAATATTCCACCCCAAACTCACCCCACCCCAAGAGAGGGTGTTTATGCTACCATCTTAGTCGGGGAAATAGTCAGCATCCCCTCCTCCATAAAGAAAACCTTAATACACAAGGGGATCTCTCTCAATAGTCTCCCCCTTGCATCTTTATTGAAATCTGCTTCTACCCGTGAAAAATATTGGTGATTCTAAACAACAAACTCGATAATGTATCCTTCTAATGTTGTATTGACCTAGAAATTGATCGCTTGCATTATTGGATGATCCAACTGTTGAAGTGCTGAAATATTTTCTGTATCCCAAGAGCAAGTCTTCTTGACTCATTCTTCGAATTATGGAGCTTCTTAGAGCCTATCTATCTAGTGGAATTTTTCTTCTAGAAACTTAACCCATAATATCTCATACTGGTCACTCGATCTTTCTAAGTAAAAGACAACCTCCCATGTATCTTTCACATATTTTTCTCTCATCTCCGCTTCTTTCCATATGAAGGCATCACAATTTATCTCCCACCACTGGTGAATATTGGATTAGTGAATCCACAGAATCATTCTCCCTACAGGTTCCCTTTTAATGCAGGTCTCGACAACATAACCATTTTGTTGGTGCAAAGTTGATGAGACTAGGGTCCTTCTCAGGTTACCAACAAAAGGTACCGAGTAGTTTAGAGCGCTGGCATTTTCATCTTCTCTAGAGAGAAGAAGTCTCACCCAAAGCACAACCAAGAGAAGAAGATAGGGAAGGGAAAGGACAATACTTAAGATGGGTTCTAGAATCTTCAAGATTCACCATATTCTTTCACAAGATGAACCAATCAAACAACATATCTGAACTCATTGATAACTAGTAATAGAGACACCAAAATTGAGACAACATTTTCACAAATTTATAGAGTATTGATCTTATTAGACATAAATAAGTAAAGTAAAGAGACGATTCATAATCATAAACAAAGAATTACACAAAATATTTCAAAATTCCAGGTCCTTCCATATATATTATCAAAAGAGATTCTCAGATATAATTTGATAGATACAAGTCATTACTTTGTTACAATCTTTCTGGCTCCATACTCATTTCTCAAATCTCTATCTACCCTTTTCCCAAAATGGATACAAATTACAATCATAGAACCTACATGGAGTAGATGATAATCTTCCTACACCCTCTATGCCATCTACCCATCTATATCAGTGAACCCTTTACAATCATATACATCTCGTATATATAGGCTGATTGAGATCTTCTAGCTTTAGACTTCACATAATTTTTTGTTCTTGTTTTGTTGTAAATTATTTTTCCTTGATGGTGTTGTGTTGTCCCTCTTTGCAACCATTTCCTGTTTATTTTCTTACTCCACTGTCTAGCTCCTTTGTGGCTTGCGCAACTTATTTTTGACCAAAATTGGGACTTCAGTCTTCCTTGCGCAATTTCTAACCAAAAACAAAGGGCCCAACAGAGAGGGAAAAGAGAGATGATTGAGTAGGATATCCTATCATTAGGTTTCTTGAAGAAGCCCTTGTGCGAAAAGGGAACAAGATGATGGAAAAATTCGCTCAGATCCTTCAATGGTTATCAACAACAATCGATGCACCCTTCACCAAGAAGCCATTTTGGGGGAGTGACACCCTTCAAGGTACAATTTAACTTGTATATACCTTTATTTGAAGGAAAAATAGATGAAAATTATTTTGAAAAATGGTCAAAACTATTAGAGGGTTACTTCCTTGTCCAAAAATTTTGTGACATCAAAAACATCACCTTCACACTCCTTAAATCCCTTCCCCATGTCAGATATTGGTAGGAAGGTTATTGGGAGAGACAATGTTGATGATTTTATATAATTCATAATAGAACCCACTTTAGAGGCCTTTTTTTATGCCCTTAAGGAGGATTTATACTCTATTCAAAACTATGATGACCACTACATAAGATAGACAACTCTGTGACAGGAAAGAAACTAGATTGGGTTGGAGTACAACAATATATTCAATACCTTGTTCTCATTGTTGGGTACCAAAGACTCTGAGATACACCTAGTTATGAAGTAATAAAATTTCCTACACAACTACATCCAAAAATTGATGGATTTCTTGGATATCTCCTCACTACGAGACACTTATCAATATGTTGTCAAAATCGAGAAGAAATTCAAGAAGAGGAATAAGAAATATTTTGAATTTGCAAATATGCCACAACAAAATAATGGTAAAGGTATCTCTAACTCATAAAAAGAGGGACGAGTCAAAGAGATCAAACCTCAAGACAACAAGTCCAATATACAGAAAAACAAGGTTAATGGAAAGTTGAATAAGGACACTAGAAAGTGGTGTGAGTTCCACAAAATCCCTTGGCACAACACTAATCAATGTTTCTCAAAATAGTCATTGTTGGTAGAGATTGAAGAAAAAGAGTCAAACCCTAAATTAAACTCTAGCATTCCAAATATCAATGGAAATTCATTGCCTAGCTAGGGCTAGCAATCCACAGAAGAGGGTGGTCTCTCACTATCCAATCACAAATTAGAAAATATCACAACCCACTGGCATTCTCCTAAAACTGTGTTTATTTTCCACTAGATCTCTTCCAGTAAACCTTCCCAAACCAAGGAATGTACCCCTTCACTACTCTCATTCCATCGAGAATCTCATTCATTTATCAAGGTCTCTCTGGCATAGGTAATCAAGAATCTCACTTCTGGGAAACTCAAGGGAGCTCACTTCTAGGAAAAATACCATGAAAAAAACAACAATCACTTGTTGTTACAATGCAATTCACACAAGAAGTTCACTCTTTAGGCCTGAAAACCTAAATCTTCATTATTCTGCTCATTTCTTCAGCTCCAAGGTTATTATTCCTTGTTCTCTGCTTGTTGTTCATGCTAAAAAATTGACTATCTAAAATTGTTGTAACTTCCCATACAATTTTTTGTTGGATCATGTTGTCATTGATGCCAATGGTTTGATTGATTGATTGATGTCAAGTGATTTATTGATGTCAAAGGAGTGATTGACTGATGATTGATGAACAATGTATATGCATAGTCCTTTATGAGAATGATATATGTCAAAGTGGAAATCAATTGATAAATATGGATCATTGATATGATGCATAGATGAATATGGATAAATATTGGTATGATACATGATGATGCATAGCTTGTTTGATGAAAATATGACTCATTATTGTCTTATCATGATTGATAAGGTGCACAAATGGATGAAATCCAAAGTGGTCCCCTTATGGTGAAATCCCTCATGGGACGACGCTTTGTGCATTGAGTTATCCTAGAAGAATGGTTGAAGGACCCATGCTTGTATGTGGAATAATGAGATGAATATAAAAGAAGTTGTTGGTGAAACTATCCTATATGGATAATGTTTGCCATGCCATTTCCGATGGTATGTGGAATGTCACATAACTCCTCATGGTTTGAGAGTTATGGCCTTATGAAGTTGGAGGACCTCCATATGAAGGCTTGAAGCCCCCAAGGTCAAAGAATTCAAATTGACCTAAAAGAAGAAATCATTATTTAATGATAAAGAAGTGACAAAATCAAGAAGGAATATTTAAATGATAAAATATTGGAGAACTTTCTATTTATGGAAAGTGGTTAACCCTATAATAAGGAAAATAGGTTAAGTGACCTAGAAATGGGTTAAGTGACCTAGAAGATAAAAGTATAAATAAGAAGCTAGGATCTCTTGTGAGATGTACATTTTCGGAGAGAATCCTTGTGTGGATCAATGGAGAGATTTTTTTGAGAATATCTTTCGGAGTATTGATCGAGAACATCTTGTGAGAACTTCTTGTGAGAGATTCTTGTGAGAGAATCTTTGGTATGGATCTCTTGGGTATGATTGAATATATATTCTAAGAAATATAGTTTGAGGAGGATCTCATGGATGCTTCAAAGTTTCGGCAATGTCGTAGATCTTGACGAAAAAGTCTCGGAGCTTCAGAAGCCCTAGTTCCTGAGGTATACACGTTCTGTAATGGGCCAAGGTGCGTACAGACGCGGGTTGTATGAGGACATGACACATACGGTGGATGGAACGATGAAGACTTGTGTTTGAGCTGGTGCCAAGCTCTTGGATGATGTGGCAGGTTCCAGATCTGCATTCTATGGGCTCAGATCTATCACTGTGACACTGGTATGGTTACATTATTGTCTTGATGGATACTATTGTTTGATGTGTTGTGAATGATTAGGGAATTCCTAGTATGGCCTCTATGATATGGTTCAGTTTGGATGATTTGGTTGATGGAGTGAGAAATACTCTTTGGATTTAGTGGTGACATGATTTCTATGGTATACTAGTTGTTTATACATGTTTGAGATAGCATTCATATTGATTTATTGTGGAGCATGAGCAAGCTATTGGAGAGCTTGGAGATGTTGTGACTGGTTGGTGGTTAGATTGGACAGTCAGATACATAAGAGAATGATATATTGATTTCATATACTCTGAGTTGATCTTGAAGGACAAACCCTAACAACTCAGAAGGTATACACAAGTTGTTGTATACACTGGTCACGTGCATACACAGATTGTAGTGATCCAGGGTGCATACACATGCTGGTTGCACTACTGACATGTCGCGTACCTGTTTACAGATTGATATTTGTTGAGGATTTTTGCCTCATCTCAGTTGGTGCTAAGGGTGTAAGCTGAGTCTTGCATTATAGAGCTGGTGCTCTTGTAGATTTGTACTCTATTCAGTTTTTGTTGGAAAACCCCCAAATTGTTGTCCATAATAAAAAGAAATATTGTACTTATATATTTTGTTCTTTGTGTTCCTTGTGGTGATGACTTGTTGATGATATATTGATGATATATGTTGTCGATATATGTTCACATCTAACTGGTCATAAATGACATCAATGGGCAATGAGTAAATATTGAATATTAACTAAGGTGTTTTGTGTAAGAGGGAAGCTTTGGGAAAAAGAGCCCCACACTCATTCACATACCCTCTAAGTGTGGTAGTTGTGTCCAACAATTGGTATCAGAGAAAATATTCACTGCAAGCCTTAATAATCTTGAAGGAGATCCATAGACACACAAATGGATGATGAAATACCAATCCTTGAGGAGGAAAACTATTCTACTTGGAGAATAGAGATGAGAGTGTATTTGAAGATAGTGGGAGCATCTATTTGCAAGGAAGCCATTGGTGGATCAATTTTGTTGAATAACAAGTCAAACTTTGCATCTCAAAGGGAAGGAAAGAAGAATGAAGCATTGTCTCTCAAGACCATTCTTAGTGGACTCTCAAGCCCTATCAAAGAAAGCATGGGACAATGCACTTCTGCCAAGGATCTATGGATAAATCTAGAGGAAACATATCAAAGCAATAAGGAAAAATAAGATATTTAAGATCACTCCATCAAGATCACTAAAGGTAAATAATCTCCAAAAACTCCTGAATGCATTATTTCTAAATGTGATTTTGAAAACATTTCAAGTAAAGATAAAGAATCAAGTGATGATAGCACAAAGGAAGATATTGAAGACATTTCAAAAGAAGGAAAATAATTATATGTTGGTATTGGCAAAATGGAAGATAGTGAAGATATTTCAAATGAAGGTAAAGAACCCTCAAAAACCCTTGATTGCAATGATGATGATGAATTTTTCTCTACAAGTGAAGAAGAATATATAGAAATAGTTTGTGTAAAGTTTGATGGTAATTATCCCATGAAAAGAATAGAAGAAAATCTATTAAAACTTCAAAAGGAAGTTGAAGAGGGTTTATATAGATATAGAAGTGATCATTATTATATAGACTATAACTATCTTTCGGATAACACTAAGATACTTAGGAGAAGTATAAGGCACATATTGAAGTTAAAAGAAATGATTAAGGAACAATAATAGAGCAATAAGACTCAATTAGAAGAAAAGGAAGAAGAAATCACAAGACTAAAGAATGGAAAAGAAGATATGAATGTAGATGATGAGATTAGCAAAAGTTTTGAAACCATTGTCCATATCAAGACCCAAATTGAAGAAGCCAACATAATAGAGAAAATATTGAAGAATCAAATAAATGAAAAGGAAGAGTCATGTTGTAAGTTAGAAGCTGAAATTGTTGACCTTAGAAAGAAGGTGGAAAAGTCAAACAAATTCTTGAATTGCTCACGAATCTTGGATAAGATCTTGGAAAGTCAAAGATCATCATGTGATAAATTAGGTCTTGGATACAAAGGAGAATATACAGATGCTGAAGCAAGCACGTCAAAGAAGCATGAGGTAATTCCATCTAAGAAAGAAGACAATTCTGCAAAACAACCATCTACACAAGGCAAAGAAAATTTCAAAATAACAAAGAAATGAAGACATCAAAAATCTATTCTTGGGACACCAAAGCAAAGGTATGAAAGTATTTTTCATGGGCATTGTTATTCATGTAATGGATATGGTCACAAATAATTTGAGTGTAGATCTTATGAAAGGAGATATAATGGAATATTTTATAACACCATGAGGTGTTGGGGATGTGATCAAGTAGGACATATTGTTGTTCACTGTAACACCATGAGATGCTACAACTATAGTGGATTTTTCCACAAATCACAGGAGTGTTGGAACACAAGAATAAATTCCATGATGAGGACTTCACATAGCATGGCTAGAAGAAGGAATGAAGTAATAAAGGGATACATATTTGAAAATATGGATGCTCAGAGCTCAAGTTCTGAGAAGCAGGAACCTCTATAGAAGTGGGTGAAGAAGACAAAACAGCCAGAACAAGATGAAATACTAAAGGGAAGCTCAAGTAATTCATCTACTAAATAATACGCGGGTGAAAGTGGTATCAGTCGTGTACATACACAGTCTGACCTTGTATAGGTTGCATACATATGCGAGCTATTGTGCAGCAGGCCACGTATATGTTGTAAATCCTTGGGAAAAAGGAAATTCACATGGTGTTATCACTGAAATTTCGTCTGCACATGGCGACAAGAACTCCACATCATCAAAACAACAATGAAGTCATTCACGACGCTGAATTAAGTTCACAGCATTCCAGAAGGGTCAAAAACTATACAAAGTAACAAAAAATTGAAGGGCACTTTTCAGCAGCTTGGTGCGCGCGCATATGCGCGGGACAAAAACGTGTTTCTGGCGCATGCGCGCCCCGAAGCGTGCCTCTCAACATGAAAATCCGTGCATCTTCTAATACGGCGCATTAATTGCTTAAGTCGGCCTCCCAACCGCCTGTGGACCGGCCCCCAAGATGATTTGACCCTCAGATCAGGGTCGGCTCTGCAAATTCGACGAATTAAATGACTTAAGTGAACCCTAAACAGGTCTGTGTTTACACCGGAAGCTGGTTACATGACCGCCTGGAAAATGATATAAATAGTCGTGAAGACTCATTTTTTCAGCAGAGAATTCAAAGCAGAGTTACGCTGTCCAGATGATTCAGAGCCTAGCCTTTGACAACCAGTCCATCAGCTGTGTAATCCAGAGTTCTCTCACCACCCATTTCTGTTCTGTTCATTTTGTAAGGAAGGCATTCCGTTGAGGATCCCCGAAGGACATTCCGTTGGAGGGAAGAGGAACCATCATCCATTTCTTCAGTGTGTGCTTTGGTTTCGCTAATAGATCAAGCCTTGAAACCATTGATAACTCCCTTGTCTTACCTTTGACGTTTTTGTTTATTATTCGAATTGTTATTTGCTTTCAGCTGTTAGATAGATTGTATTCTGTTGTGTTTTCTGTTTTCTGTTAACCCTTTTTGCTCCACAACATCCTGTTCTGCCTTGCCGAGCCCAACAGGGCATGCT
>ML782792.1:286213-333824 GCA_009831015.1 Picea engelmannii
ACATGGCGACAAGAACTCCACATCATCAAAACAGCAATGAAGTCATTCACGATGCTGAATTAAGTTCACAGCATTCCAGAAGGGTCAAAAACTATACAAAGTAACCAAAAATTGAAGGGCACTTTTCAGCAGCTTGGTGCGCGTGCATATGCGCGGGACAAAAACGTGTTTCTGGCGCATGCGCGCCCCGACGCGCGCCTGTCAACATGAAAAGATGCGCATCTTCTAATATGGCGCATTAATTTCTTAAGTCGGCCTCCCGACCACCTGTGGACCAGCCCCCAAGATGATTTGACCCTCAAATCAGGGTCGGCTCTGCAAATTCGACGAATTAAATGACTTAAGTGAACCCTAAACAGGTCTGTGTTTACACCGGAAGCTAGTTACGTGACCGCCTGGAAAATGCTATAAATAGCCGTGAAGACTCATTGTTTCAGCAGAGAATTCAAAGCAGAGTTACGCTGTCCAGATGATTCAGAGCCTAGCCTTTGACAACCAGTCCATCAGCTGTGTAATGCAAAGTTCTCTCACCACCCATTTCTGTTCTGTTCATTTTGTAAGGAAGGCATTCCATTGAGGATCCCCGAAGGACCTTCCGCTGGAGGGAAGAGGAACCATTATCCCTTTCTTCAGTGTGTGCTTTGGTTTCGCTAATAGATCAAGCCTTGAAACCATTGATAACTCCCTTGTCTCACCTTTGACGTTTTTGTTTATTATTCGAATTGTTATTTGCTTTCAGCTATTAGATAGATTGTATTCTGTTGTGTTTTCTGTTTTCTGTTAACCCTTTTTGCTCCACAGCATCCTGTTCTTCCTTGCCGAGCCCAACAGGGCATGCTAGTGCTCCCATTTTTGCTTACCCGGCGACGATTCAAGCACGAACACATGGGTTGCAGCTTGATGTGATGGTATAACTCTGTGTTGCAGGTTCTAACATTGTTTATTGCAGATTTTGGCATTGTTTGTTGCAGGTTTTCATGGTTCTATGTTAGATCATGTAAGGTGACGATGTAAAATAAATCTTGGGTGCATGGCACTAACCCATTAGTATAGTTTGATGTTGATCTATTGGAGTACATGGTTGGTACATATTTGAATTTCATTGATATATCTTATGATATATTATTGGAAGCATATGATGGATATCATGGTGCATGAATTTTGCATGTGGTTGGGCTACATATTGATACATGCAGTTGGTGAAGTTGATGAGATGATCAAGTTGTACATTATTGATGATCTATAGTTGATGCAAGATTGGTACACTAATAGAGGAACCTGATAGCAGGTTGATTGGCACGTGTTTTATGAAGGATTTGGCATACATGTATGTGATTCATCATTTTGTGGTATTGGTGCATGGTGGTGTACATGTTTCGGTACACTCATACATGGCATATGCTTGATGATACTATACTATTGGTATTACTTGATTAGCACAAAAATTGGTATTTATTTGATACATGGTTATGGTACTTGATTCATTATGGAGACATATCATGAGTAATATGACACATGGTTGACATATTGGTATATGAACACGGTTGATGTACATGGGTGTTGTGCATGGTGGGCACATTTTGTTACATGATGTACTTGGTTGATATTTTTCCCATGATTATCTAATTCATTTTTGACATATCTTTTTCTTCATGATGCTTAGTATAGCATGAGTTTGATGCATGAACAGGTCCAAGGATCGTTATATGGTAGCACATTGTTCATCTCACAGAGAAGATAGGGGAGACATACCCATAGGGGGAGTCATTCTTCTTCCCATAATTCTAGGAGGAGATATTTATCAGATGCATACCTAGAAAAGAGCCCTATATTTGAAGAAAGAGCACAGAGTCATAATTCTAGGAGGAGCGATGGTCACAGGGGGAGTATGTTTGATGTATTTTCAGCATTACATCAAAATGATATCCCTTATTCAAAAGGGGAGAGATTATTCAGAGGAAGATCAAAGGCACTCAGATAGGGGGAGCATCCCCAAGGAAAGTTCAAGCAGGGGGAGAAGCCCCAAGAAGAGAATGACCCTTTGCCATTGATGTCAAAGGGGGAGTGATAATCACATTGATGTGATTGATGTATATTGATGGGCAGAGATTGATGTGGAGAGATAGTCACATTGACTATTGATGTACAACATGCCTCATCTACATGTTGACATCAATAATTGGTAATTGGTGTTGACATCAATGTTGGTATTGTAATAAATGCCAAAGGGGGAGATTGTTGGATCATGTTGTCATTGATGCCAATGGTTTGATTGATTGATTGATGTCAAGTGATTGATTGATGTCAAAGGATTGATTGATTGATGATTGATGGACAATGTATATGCATAGTCCTTGATGATAATGATATATGTCAAAGTGGAAACCAATTGATAGAGATGGATCATTGATATGATGCATAGATGAAGATGGATCAATGAGTTGGCATCAATACATGATGATGCATAGTTTGTTTTATGAAAATATGACTCATTGTCATGATGATTGATAAGGTCCACAAATGTATGAACTCCAAAGTGGCCCCCTTATGGTGAAATCCCTCACAGGAAGACGCTTTGCGGATTGAGTTATCTTAGAAGAATGGTTGAAGGACCCATGCTTGTATGTGGAATAATGGGATGAATATCAATGAAGTTGTTTGTGAAACTATCATAGATGGATAGTGCGTGTCATTCCATTTCTGATGGTATGTGGAATGTCACATAACTCCTCACAATTTGAATGTTATGGCCTTATGAAGTTGGAGGACCCCCATATGAAGGCTTGAATCCCCCAAGGTCAAAGAAGTCAAAGTGACCTAAAAGAAGAAATCATTATTTAATGATAAAGAAGTGGCAAAATCAAGAAGGAATATTTAAATGATAAAATATTGGAGAACTTTCTATTTATGGAAAGTGGTTAACCCTAAAATAAGGAAAATAGGTTAAGTGACCTAGAAATGGGTTAAGTGACCTAGAAGATAAAAGTATAAATAAGAAGCTCGTATCTCTTGTGAGATGTACATTTTCAGAGAGAATCCTTGTGTGGATCAATGGAGAGCTTCTTGTGAGAATATCTTTTGGAGTATTGATGGAGAACTTCTTGTGAGAGCATCTTTGGTATGGATCTCTTTAGCATGATTGAAGATCTATTCTGAGAAAGAGAGGGAGAGGAGGATCTCATGGACGCTTTAAAGTTTCTGTAATGTCAGATATCTTGATGAAAAAATTCTTGGAGCTTTAGAAACCCTAGTTTCTGAGGTATACGCGATCTGTAATGGGCCAAGGCACATACACACGCAGGCTGTATGAGGACAGGGCACGTAGGGTGGATGGAATGATGAAGACTTGTGTTTCAGCTAGTGCCAAGCTCTTGGATGATGAGGTAGGTTCCAGATATTCATTCTATGGGTTCAGATCTATCACTGAGACACTGGTATGGTTACATTATTGTCTTGATGGATACTTTTGTTTGATGTGTTGTGAATGCTTAGGGAATTCCTAGTCTGGCCTCTATGATATGGTTTAGTTTGGAAGATTTGGTTGATGGAGTGAGAAGTACTCTTTGGATTCAGTGGTGGCATGATTGCTATGGTATACTAGTTGTTTATGCACGTTTAAGATCACATTCATATTGATTTATTGTGGAGCATGAGAAAGCTATTGGAGATCTTGGAGATGTTGTGATTGGCTGGTGGTCGGATTGGACAGTCAGAGATAGATGAGAATGATATATTGATTGCAGAGAATCTAAGTTGATCTTGAAGGACAAACCCTAACATCTCATAAGGTATACGCAGGTTGTTGTATACATTGGCTACGTGCATATGTGGGTTGTAGTGAGCCAGGGTGCGTACACACACTGGCTGCACTACTGACAGGTCATGTACCTATTAACAAATTGATATCTATTGAGGATTGTTTCCTCAACTCAGTTGGTGTTGAGGGTGTAAGATGAGTCTTGATTATAGAGTTGGTCCTCTTGTAGAGTTGTACTCTATTCAGTTGTTGCTAGAAAACCCCCAGATTGTTGTCCATAATAGAAAGAAAAATTGTACTTACATCTTGTGTTCCTTATGGTGATGACTTGTTGATGATATATTGTTGATATATGTTGTTGATATATGTTCACATCTAACTAGTTGTAAATGACAACAATGGGTAATGAGTAAATATTGAATATTAACTAAGGTGTTTTGTGTAAGAGGGAAGTTTTGGGGAAAAGAGCCCTACACTCATTCACCCCCCCCCCCCTCTAAGTGTGGTAGGTGTGTCCAACAATTTCCTCTTCTTTTTCACGCTTTATTTAATTACATTTTTCCCCAAACTGATTGTACTCAACCCCCATTGTCCCAATAACTATGGGATGTGACTTCTCACACCCACTCTCTTACATGCATTTAGTGATTGGGTTCTTCTATACTCAAGGGAAAATTAGAATTTTAATGTATAATGATAATAAAATTTAGGAATGTGGGTTGAATTAATAGAGATGGATAATCCCCCATTAGGCCCCTCTTATGAACTCCTAGACATTCCCATCACTTTTGGATTAATCAACCCCCATATTTGTCCATGTCACCCAACATTTGGCATCACATTTTATTATTAGAATTCAAAAATAAAATTCACATATACATAACTTGGCCACAAGCATAAATTATATATGCATTAAGAATTAATTAAACTATAAATTATAGAAAGGATGTTACATACCTAGTGATCCCTTACCCAATGGTACAATATACAAATGCTCAATTTTGGAGAAAGAGGAAATAAATCATCAAATTCATGAGCTCATATAAAAGGGCCACATTTGACCAAGATCCTCACCTTATGGGAGACCAATTATGTTGGTGCAAAAGAAGGATGGACCAAGGTGGTTGTGTATTGATTATAGATCCTTGAACAAAATCATTGTCAAGAACTGATCCTCGATCTCCCAAATTTACAATCTTCTTGATCGGCTTAAGGGTGCCAAGTTATTTAGTAATATTGATCTAAATTCAGGCTACCACCAGGTTTTTGTACAACCAAATGATGTATGGAAGACAACCTTCAAATATAAATAAGACATTTTTTAGTGGTTGGTCATGCCTTTTATCTTTACTAATGCTTCAGTGATATTCATGAAGATGATAGATACTATAATGTTGTCATTCACATAAACAAATTTGGTCATATATATGGATGACATCCTCATCTTAAGTCGGACTTGGGTAGAGAATTGGCGATACATTCAACAAGTCCTAAGAACCCTCTGGAAACACAAGTTATATGCCATTCTACAAAACTTCTCATTTGGAATGCAAAGAATTCAATACTTATGATACATCATGGATGAACACGAGGTGCATTTGGAGAAAAACAAGATCCAATTAATTTACGATTGGTTATTCTCGATGAATATGAAAGGGCTCGACAACTTCTTATGCCTCACAAACTTCTACTGTAGGTTTGGGATGGGGTTCTCTCACATTGCTTGACCCCTATGTCAAGTGACCAAAGGTGGAGGTTGACCCAAGTTTTCCTGGTATGAATCATAGTATAAATAATTTTAGGATATGAAACACCACCTTTGCTCTATACCAGTCCTCACCTTGCCAGACCTATACTATCTATTTCTGATTGAGACATATTATTTTGAATATGTTATCGTTGTAATCCTCACTTTGCAGGGACATCGAATGGATTATCACAGTGAAAAATTATATGATGTTGCTCATACATATCCCACCTATGACAAGGATATGCACTCCATTGTGTAGGCATGTCAACAATGGAAGACTTATATTCTAGGAAATGAAACAATCATCCACATTGATCAAAAGCCTCTGCAATTCATGCAAACATAAGGAAAGACAGAAAATGACCACTATCATAAGTAGTCCAAATACATGCAACAATTCCACTTGGAAATTAAGTACAAGGGAATATCCAGTAATGTTTTAGACTACCTCAATCAACCCCTAGTTGTGGCACTAAAAATAGTTCTTAACTCATCTGGGCACCATACCTCCAAGAGGCCACAATTATACAACGTTGACTCTAACTTCACCACTACTTATCAGAAAATGAGTGAAGGAAAACAAGTCTTATACTTCCACCTCCTAGATACCCTCTTATGTTATTTTTGTCATCTTTGTGTTCCTTTAAGTGAGCATGAAATTATAATTTTGGAGGCATGTTATAGTTGGGTGACAATGAAATTCACTATGGACAAGACAATATAATTAGTTTAGAAGTATTTATATTAGCCAAAGGTTTGATAGGACATCAACTAGTATATCACATCATGCATTTCCCATACCATTGATAAAATATCCATCAAGAAGCAATGGTTGTACACTCCTCTCCCTACCCCAGACAAGACCTATGAGTCAGTCTCAATGGATTACATGTTAGGTTTTCCCTCCACCAAACATGGTCACAATTATGTCTTTGTGGTTGTCGCTTGGTTTTCTAGGATGACTATTTTGGCACCATGTAAAACGAGTATCATAGCTATGGCCACTATTAGGGTCTTCTTTGATCCTGTTTGAGTTCATTTTGTGCTACCATGGATCATTATTTCAGATAGCGATAATAGGTTCCTTGGTGCCTTCTATTCCATCCTATGGTCTTTGATCAACACCAAGTTGACCAAATTGACTACCTATCATGACCAAACAAATGGAAAATGGAAGTGGTCAACATGATTATTGTGCATATCCTATGCATGTACAACTCCAATCATCCATGTACATGGGATGATATCCTTCCATATTCTCAACATAACTATAACATAGCCCTCGAAATCCCTATTAGCTACATCCCTTTTCAAGTGTGATTTGGGTTCCATCCATTGACCCCCATTGATGTAGCTCTTCGCATTCCATCTTCAATGATAAAGTCCTCCCCCAGTCATATTGAGGTAGAAAGAGTATCCAAATTTTTTGAACTAATATAGAAACTCCAACAACATGTTGATGATATCTTGTACAAGGCCAATGCCAAGTACAAGTAGCAAGATTACCAACATTAGGTTCCACACTAGTTTCAGGTTGGTGACAAGGTATGGTTTCATTTGAAAAAATAACATCTCACTGGTCCACATAGGAAGCTCAGAACACTATGATATGGGAACTACACCATCACAAAGGCCATGGGTGAAAATTGTTTTGAATTGAGTATTATTCCTTTCCTTGCTTGCACCTAGTATTAATATGGAGTTGCTTCAACCATATTTCCCACCTATGTTGGACACCTCGAAGGTGGCCTAGAAATTGGCCCCTATAGAACTCAATCATGACTTCCTTGGGAAATCTATTGTGGATAAAATCATGGAAACCAATATGAAGGGAACCCACCAGTAGAACGTACAACTCTATCGACTTGTCAAATTAGGGAAACTTCCTTAGTAAGGAAAATGACTCACCATGATTCATATTTAAGAAATGTTTCTCATCTATTGAGAGAACTTCATGAAATGGGGACCATTTGAACATAAGGGGGGATGACTGAATAATCAAGTAGATATTGGTGGCCACCCAACACTTCAATTGAATCAACATTGTTCTCCATCTTAGTAGTTTTTTTATGATCTTTTATGATTTTCTGGGTCCTAAACTTCTGGGGGAATTTTTGAGGCCATAAACGATATTTGCTGGGAAATTCACAAGCTTGGTCTTGTTGGTGATGACATAACATTGTATTCCTTAATTAGATATTTATAATGAGATACAATGTGCAACAAATAGATATTGTATGCAAAATTTGTGCCCCTGGAAGTTAATGTAGAAACTAACCACCTTGCACCCAAAAACACCTTTTGGCATTTCACCTCATAGGGTTAGGGTTTTGGAACTTTAGGGTTCTTGATTTATGTTAAAAGGAAATTATTTTAAACTCTTTCATTATCTTTTGTGATTGAGCATAGCCAACATCTCTCTCTCTCTCTCTCTCTCTCTCTCTCTCTCTCTCTCTTCAAAGATAAACTACCACCATTCTAACTAGTTTGTGTTCTAAATTGTTATCTTATTTTATTCATTAATCGAAGTTTGGTTTTCATTGTATTATTGTTCTCTCTGATATATTTATTTTTTCATTTCATTTCATTCCCTACAAAATCTGGATCAAATAAGGACATCGAGTCTCATTTGTTTTGGTTAGCGAAATTGGTAACTAGGCTAGGTTCATACTCGTGTGACACATGGTCAATTCTGATCGCTACCACTATAACCTCCAGGTGTGCCCACTTTGCCCCTTACACAGAACACAAGGTAAGACAAGGTTTCTATCCAGTGAACTCACATAATGGAGTTCCTTAACAATGCACTCCATGACCGAATGATCTACACCCCAGGGGCACATTGAAGCTCAATTTTAAACGAAATACACTTTTTCTTTTTATTATGAATTTCCTTCAATTAGAAAATTTGATTCTAGATATAATCATTAAAGATGAAATCTTGGGTTCCTGGATCCTTTAGTTCAATAGCTGAAGGGATGGGCATATGAGTTTCAAATATTTTATCAAAGTTTTGTTCTTTAAGATGTTTGAAATTAGGTGCACGTGTAGGTTTCCTATCATGTTGTGATCATGTTAAAATTTATTTCTAAGTCAAGATTGAAAGTCATTCTCCTTGTATAGATCAATATTCATGTCAACATTGAAAATTGTATCCACCATGAAAAGTATGCCATTTAGTTCTTTGTATATAAGAAAGAGAGAAAGAGAAAAACATAAAAAGTCCCTTTTTCTTGGTTGTAGTTGAAGTTGCAATTTAACTTGAGCTTTTTATTTTTAGTTAGAGTTTTTTTAGTTATCTTTTTTTTCATTTAAATATCACCATTCAACGAGTTTAATTTTTGTGTTTAAGTATTATATTTTTAGTAATGTTTATTGTTATTGAGATTTACATCATCATTTTCTTCACTATTTTCCACATTTAATTCAATTTCAATAGATTTATTTCCTTTTTAATTGTTTATTGATTGCCTAAACCTTTTTAAATGTCTATTCATCCCAATGAAGCCTCCAATGGTCGGAAATTTGTTAAAGAGAACCCAAAAATAGGTCTCATTTAAATAACACTTACTTGGCTATTATTATTAGTTTTTTTTATAGGACTTTTCCATAAAAATAGATTGCAAATATGGTGAAAAGATCCTACTGCTCCACTTTGGTATGTTTATATTTTTAACGAAGTATTGTTAAGTATCCTGAATATTTGTTTATTTTCCATATATTCATTCTCTATATAACTTTAACCATCATTCTATTCATTCTCTACACTTTTTTTTAAGATGAATATGAATTCATACTGCATGTCTTGTGATTCATGGTGTGAAGAGTTCTTAATCCTTGTTATGATGTTCTCACCCAGCATAACTCAACTGTAATAATGATGAAACAAGAGACATTAAGTTCAACTGTAATAATGATGAAACAAGAGACCTTAAGTTTAACTGTAATAATGATGAAACAAGAGATATTAAGTTTCACATGCCTAACTCAACTGTAATAATGATGAAACAAGAGACATTAAGTTTCATTGTAATAATGATGAAACAAGAGATATTAAGTTTCACATGTTGCTAGAAGCAACATGCTTATAGATTCGATAGATGCTGATCCATAGTATGGTCAACATAAGATTGATTGCAAAGTATTACAATGAGACTCGTGTTTATATGATTTTTTTTTGGGCGATCACCTTGATGATAAATGGACAAGATTCACATTCACTTATCATGTTCCCGTAAATGTATTCATGTAGGTAGCTATAGGTTCCTCATCTTACTATGCATTAATTTAATAAGGATTGCGAGATCATTATAGTGTTATTGGTTTACATGTGATTACTTGTGGTTTAGTTTCTATGTTGACATGCTATGATGGTTGGGTAGTGATACATAATTTGTTTGATATGGTTTGATTTTTATTTATATAATTTGATTTTTATTTTTATTTATGGGTATTGTTAAGTTTGCATTGTGGATTATATTTGGCTATATTTATATTTATGCGTACACGTTGCAATCCGATGAATGAGTGATGGTTTGTATTGGTTGGATTGGTTAAAAAATGCTATTATTGTTATTATTTTTGTGGTTTCATTTAGCCCCTTTTATGGTTACACCCCCTACAAATAAGACAAAAATTGTTAGTCGTCCATACATGAAATGAATGGAAAGTAAGAGAAATTTAGTTTCATCTTAACGTTAAGATAAAAAGTGGCTTTGTCCGCAAGGGTGTAGATCGATTGGCAAGTGCCGTGTAAATGGAAGGAAATGTAAAAATGAGGTTTCAAGTTCAATTCTCACCCTGATTTACCCATGCCCCATGCTTGCGGGCTGTGTGGACGTACCTGGAGGTTATAGAGGTAGTAGACAAGAATCGACACCATATCACATGAATACAAGAACCGCGAATTGCTAATTCCACTAATCAAAAAAAATAATTTAACTTTATTATTATATATGGATGAATGTGTAACAAGCCAAAAAAAAATTAATATGTCCTTATGAAGCACATAAGTGTTATTATGAAACACATACATAAGACACTATAACTCACTATTGCTCATGAAGCGAGTTGAACTATTATAAGTACCCAAAAATCAAATAGATAGTTCATGCCACCGTTCCCTAATGCATTGATTCATTAGGTTTTCCATGGAAGAAAAATTGAATCTCATCCCCGGTTACGATCTAATGGTTTTCATTTGATATGGAGAAAGTTCATTGAATCTTTTCCTTAACACCATTCTCATTTTTTCATTTGTGATAGCCTCCCTATGCTCCAATATAGGCTGATTTTTCATCATGTTTGGATTTTAAAACACTATTGATACTACACCATTTCATTTTTTGAGGAGAGGTAAAAATCACCGTTGTTTTTTTCTCCTTTTGGTCCACACTGGTTGGAAGGATTATTCAGTTTCTTTAAATTGATCCATTTATCCCTCATTCCAGTGATGTTGTGTATGATTAAAGGGGATGCTTTCAATTAATTAAACTTAGATTGCTGTGTCTCGAAGCTTGTACTAGAAGAGGTTGAATTACGGGAATGATGGCACACCAAATAGGTTCATCTAGAACTCAAGCCAAGGGCACAACGTACAAGCATAAAGAAGTAGGATTTAAATGGTTTCAAACTCCTTTGGTTTAGGTTGATATACAAGAATGATGGCACACCAAATACGCTCATATAGAGCTCAAGCCATGGACACAACCTCCAAGCATATAGAGGTAGGATTTAAATGTTTTCAAACTCCTTTGGTTGGATGATTGTATGCTATGAGTTAGAGTTGAGTTGAGCGAGTGTTAGAAATTTAAACCTGTAACCAAACTATTTCTCCTCATGTTTGTTCTATGCTCATTTATTTCGACTATAGACAAGACTCATTAAAATCCACGATTTGCCTCAATGATTCCATAATTTAAACTTGGTTTATTCTCAGCTATTTTATGATTATAAAATACGTTTTATTCTTAGTTTGTTGTACTTACATATTAGCATGGTTTTATAGCTTATTGGTAATGGATTATAAACCTCATATTGCACCCTTGTAAGTCCATGTATTTGAATTATTTTTTTACCATAGCTTGGGATATATTTTATCTTGAAACTCAATAAAAATTTATTTGCTTGGGTGTAGAAGATTAGTGTATTTAAAATCTCATTATCCTCTATCATTCAAATGATTCAAGTCCACCCATAACTCAACATTTTCCCTCAACCTAGCCGGCATCAGTTGTGGTTTATTGATGGTTATAATAGCTAGTTCGATAGTTTTTTCTTTATACCTTATACACCCAATAGATTATATGCTTCTATCTATATCAAATTATCATGGTAGACTTTCCTTTGGGCATGAAGTTGCAACCACGATGGGGTTTATCACTCCTAGTGATTTTTTTGGATGGTAGAGGTTTGATATATTATGTGTTTAATGGAATTGGCTTGTATCTCACCTCTATTTTATCCTTGGGAGACGAATTTCCAAGTTTTCTATCCTTTTCAATTGCATTGACATATATGTGGTTGTTGGTTGAATTGTTTTAAGTTTTCGACGACCATGGGAGATGAATGAACTGCTTCCCATCAAGTCTTTTAATATTTTGGAAATTAATCCTATTTCTCTTAGTTTTGTCCTACATTTTCACTCACTACACACAATATCATCTGCATAATCTCAGATATGTTTTGCATACATGTGTAGAGGTAGTTTCAGTTCACTATGATAATTTGCATGGCATGAAAATGCAGATTAATGTGATGTTTTGGATGCTTCATATTTTAAAGAATAAAACTTGTCATTCCCATGGCTCAATAATATCCATGTCCTCTCCATCTTAGAGTGGTGTACATGAGTGAGAATGTATTATTTACTAAATTGGATGTTTTTCTATTTAAATAGATATCACTTGATTGAGACTAGATGATATGTGGAGAAGTACGATGTTGTGATTCTCATAGATTGAGACAAACATATATTATCCTTGCTATTGATATGGATTTTCATAGTTTTACCAACACTATATTGGGAGTTTATTTTTACAATACTAATTATATGTAGCTAAATGAAGAAAGATATTGTATTTGAAAACAAAAACAAAAAAAATTAGTTAAGAATGCACATTAGGTTTCTTTCCAAATTCCATCTATCCAAAAAGCTAATCAAATTGTCCAAAAATTATTTTTACATAAAATTCAAGGGAAAAATACGATTCTTCACTTTCTAACCTATTCATCTACAAAATATAAGGAAATAAACCTAATAAGGGGGGGGGAAGTCCAAGTATTCATATGTTCTACTTATGCAATTGAATATCCACTTTGTTTTAAATTCCAGTTTACCTAAAAACATCTTATAATGGCAAGATGGCTTTATGCATGGGTCGAACATTAGGGTTAAAATGTTTTGTATCATATTTTGAAGGTAAATTTGTTGATTTTTTCTGGAATGTGTTTATATATTTAAGATTAACTTAGCCATGAATGTAGATCAATTTCAGACAATCTCAATGTGAAGTCCTTCAAATAGGTTCCTCACTATTTAAGGCTTCTCTCATTTTATCTTTGTTGTTTTCAAATAGTGTATGGATTTGGAAACATACCATTTAGTAGGATCTAATCCAATTGTATAACTTATTCGGTGATCATTTCATTGTAATAAAAAGACAATTTTTCTAGGCATATATGTAACTTTTTTACTTTGTGTACATTATTGTTATAGCCCAAAATGTCGCCACTATGCATTTTTGACATTGGCCTACTCATTTACACATTTTCCAACCACTTTTAGTGTCAAAAGAATGCATGCGTACATACGAATGTTGAGTGTCAAAAGAATGCGTACATGCACAGTCGTGAGGAATTATAGGGCGTGCGGCCCCCAAATCCATATAAAAATTAAAAAGGATAAATGAAATTACAAGAGAAGGAGAGGGATACTTAAACTTGGTCCAAGTATGAGTCATTTTTGTCCACTGATGCTCTCAAAATGTTCAATTGAAGAAAGAGGGTTTTTACTATTTTTGGGAATTTTCAAACTGCAATCGTGAAAATGACCCCTTTCATCTCTATCTATAGACTTTTTGAACCTATTTTTACCTAGTTTTTCCCTGTATTCTTCCCTATTGTTTGCTCAATGGATGTTTTGGTTCCTCTTGGTGATTTTTTGGTCATTTAAATGTCTTATATTCTTTGGATTTGGTATTTTCTAATGCATGGGTACTACTTATATCATCCTGTGACGAAGTTGTGTTTTCACCATTTGCATATAGGGTAGGTTTATACCACTTTTCATTTTGCATTTTATTGACGATTTTCACTTTGCCATAGGATCGATCCCACTGAATTGAGACATAAAACCTTTCATGCTTCTTTAGAAGTGTCATCATTAGGTGGTAGAGCCTTCCTCTCCATGGATTCCCTAGGTAGATCCTTGTGCTGCATTTTTGCATCCATGATGTGATTATTCTGTAGGCTTGGGAGTCCTTTTAGTCCCACCATGAATTCATTTTTAGGCCTCATTCTTCTTCTCAAATGTTCTTTCTAACCTCAACCCATGGGACTCCCGTAAATCATAGTTTGTCTTCTTTCGAGCTCACTTAAACCATGAAAATGACATCTGGCGAGATGTAATTTATCCTTTCCTTCCTCCCTTAGATTACATATGAAAAGGATTCCTTTTGGAGTCTCATTTAATCTATTTTGAGACTCCCTAAAATTGAAAATATTGTTGAGAAATCTTGTTTCCCTTCACATTCGTCAAAGTGAAATTTGAAGGCACATATTTCTGATGATAGTTTACCCCTTTTTCGGTCTGGATCGCTAATTGATGAAAAAGGTACACCCTAGGAGATATGGTTTGCTAGGAGGATATTCTCATGTATAAGTTTACCCCTTTTTCGGGTCCAAGGGACCAAATTTACGAAAAAGGTCCATTCTCTTTGGTTTTGGTTTATCTCTTTTTGGGCCTTGAAGATTGTTTAGAAAAAAGGAAACCCCCTGGAATCTTGTTTAATCCTTTGTCAGACTCCATAAATATGAAAATATCAACAAGCAACTTTGTTTCTTTCACACTCGTTAAATGGTTTAGAAAGAACATCTATTTTGTATAAGTTTTCCTCTTTTTCGACCAATATATTAACTAGGAAAAAGGAATACCTCAGGGGATACGTCTCACTGGGCAGGTTTTTTCAGGTATTAGTTTAAAATCCTGGGAAACTTAATTTACAAAAAAAGAACTATAGTTCTCATTGGTATAAGTTTAACTTTTTTCAAACCTCATAGACTCAACTTACGAAAAAGGTGCACCCTGAGAGATACATTTCATCGAGAGATTATTCCCAAGTATTGTTTTATCCTTTTTTGGGATTTGGGGTCTAAATGTATGAAAAAGAACACTTTGGAGTCTTCTTTAGTGTTTTTCAGACTCTCTAAAAATGAAAAGCGGTGGAGCTTACCTTCTTTGAGATCGTAAAACTTTACATTGCAGGAATCTCTTTCTGTTAGTCCTTAATCACACTAAATGTATCACTTTTTTGTCTTTGGCCTAATGTTGGCTCCATTTAGCTATTTACGAACCTTTAGAGCATTCCTTAGGTGCAAGCCTTGCAACATTTTTTCCTTTGTGATCTGACTCCTTGACCCATGGAGGAAGTTTCTTGAGTGTCTTTATCCTGCACATCTCTCCTTGCATTGAGCATCAGTATGTTCCATGCACTTGGAACTAGTTTTATTGCATGCAACACTCATTCCTCCCTTGTAATGTAGCATTATTCTATTCTTTTTCAAGCTCGTTAAAAATATGAAAAAGAAAAAAAATATATTCCAAAAAGAGGGGAAAGGAAACATTATATTTTAGTGAAAGCAATCTAGTCACCCTTGTACAAATCACATCCTTTAGTTTTTTCTGCAAGCATTGGGATTTAGTATAACGTTAGGAAGTTGTTCTCGTTACATAGTGTTGTGCCCTCATAGGTTTGGTTACTCTTCCAAACATATGGAGAGATTGTGGTGCCTCTTGTGCCCCATATTTATGCCAATAACATGTTTCCTGAGTCTTTTCACATGTCATTCTCTTGTCCAAGGAAAAGTCTTCCAGCATGAGTCATCCATTATGTGATAAGTCTCTTGACCTTCATGAGTCGGCCATCCTGAGAGTCCTTTCAAGTTCACATTTAAAATCAATGAATTTCCATGCCTGATGTTTGATATCCTCTAGTATTTTCACAACAACTTGTTGAATACCTCAAGGTAGTGAGTCTTACACTCCTACTATAATCCTACCCGAGTTTTCAATATATTGAAGATATTTCTCGAGTCATGAAGCTATCATCTCTAGCTACAAGAATTGATGCCTCCTGAACATTCATATGAAATTGTATTTGTATATCTTTTGATGATTTTGAGATGTATATCTATTTTGTATTATTCGCGGCTATGTTCTTTATTGGCATGCATATTAGTCATGTAACCATGATTACTATACATGACATGGATCTACATTTTACTTTATTGGAATTCATGCTTAGTTTGTCCTGAGCATGGGTATGCCCACCTCAATGATTATTATTATTATTATTTTGCAGATGACATGCTCACAAATACTCGTTTGGGCTCACTCAACTCGATGCCTTCCCACTTTATTACATATTTTGTAATGTATTTCGTCCATTAGTTTCTCTTCTAAACTCACACACTAAGGGGCATATGTTATAGCCCAAAATTCCACCACTATGCATTTTTTACATTGGCCTACTCATTTACACATTTGCCAACCACTTTTGCTAAGGTTCCTCTTAAAAAAAATATGTTTGTATGGTATACACTCCCTGATACATATGCATCACATATACATGCATGACCTGAATCCCATGTATACTCTCAAAAGTTGCAAAAAATAAAAAATTATTCTCTTTCTGTCGGAGTTTATGAGCTATTTTTGGTTGCACAACCATTTAACCTCCTATAGCCCTTTTGAAAATAGAATAACCATCATTTATCCATATAAAAAGGGGCCTAGGGGGGTCATTTGAAGATATGAAAGAAGAGCAAAGTGAACTCTACCAAGATTCCTCTCTTTCATTCCAAGCCTTTGCATCTTGTTCTGAGTTTTCATCCTCAACATTCCCAATCATTCATCCTCCTTATGCAATCCATCCATTTCATTATATTTTCATGTTGGTTGTGAGGATATCACTTTTGGATTGGTGCACTTGGAGTCAAGTTATAGGAACCTAGGTGAGGTTCGTGGAGTTGTGTTGGCAAGATTAAGGTTGTATCTTATCATCTTGTTTTCAATAAAAGAGAATTTTCTTGTCCCAAACATATGTGTGTTCATGTTTATATTTCTAAATTGCTTTCATGAGTATATAGGCCTTTAAATGATCTTGGTGATTATGTATATGTTTTTCTATATTGTTCTCTAAAGTTGTTTCAAGCCAGCATTGGGAGTAGGCCTGCAATCTAGGAACAACGAGACGAAAGGATCTACTACAAACGAAAGGACTTAAGGTGCATACCTAGATTTTCTCTCCCTTCCCTTAATTGTCATTATGTCTTGTTGGATTTTGGTGGAAGAGGAGTAATTATGTCTTTTAAGGTGTCATTTCTCTTCCTAGTCACTAGACCCTGATCAGGGAGATTTTTCCCCAAAGCAATTATCACATTTTCTTACATTGCTTCGAAAGAATGTTTCTATTTACTTTGTTGATGACAATCATTGTATGTTGTTGTACATAATATTTTATTTTTTATTTTCAGATGCATATATTTATGTTTCTACAAATTTATTGCTTCTTGGAATTCATTTTTGGCATGGATTTGTCTTCTTTAGAGTTGCATATTTATTGCATATCTTTATTTATATTTACAATTGTAGGCCAATTGTTTTAAAGTGTGAACAACATCCTATATTTAGATTTTAAATATTCTCACATTAATTACATTCTCAAATAAATCATGAACTTAAAGTTCATTTTTAAAATAAAATTTCTTATATCTCAAGAGAATTAGTACCCTTAAGGGGAAATACACCATTGAATTTCCTAACTAATTAAAATAATCCCATAGTTATAAATTTTAAGTCTTTGAGCATACCCTAGGTTTTTGTCCCCACTTTTTTTCTTCTTCTTTTTTTTTCGTTGAGAGCCCTAGAAGCAGGGATGATTTTAGGGGCTAAATTTCGCTCATGGGCTAATTTTCCATGGTTTTTCCAAAAACAAGATTCACTAATTTAAAAATGATTCGCCCAAATTCTATAGGATAAAATTATTTTACCTTAAAAGTCGCCAAAATTTTATAAAAACTATATTAAATCCTTAAAAATTTGAATATTTTTACAAAAATATCGCCAATCATTTGTAGTTGGCATATGAAGGATTAGTAAGATTTGTCAAGGTTTCTACATTTTAAAATAAATTTCCATCCTTAAAATCATCCCTGCCTAGAAGGATGTTTTTCACATTGTTGTTGAATTGCTAATTTCACCATCAACACAATCTATCTATCTATCTATAATTAAATTAACATTAATTTATGGACTTCCAATGTGTAATCTTGTGACTATATAAATTAACATTAATGTAAAATTGCAAATTTAGCGATTAACCATTACATAATGCAATATGGTGATTATTGCTCTAATGTTAATTATATACAACTTTTAGTTATGTAGATACACAAGCATATATATTCATCTAGATATGTAGTTTTTAAACATATTATTAGTAAATATTATAATAAAAATTAAGTATGAGAAACCTCTTGTTTCAATCCTACAAGAAGAACTAGGAAAAAAATGTTGCCTCACTCCATAAATAAAATTGATACAGCAAATTTTATTTTTATTTTTTAAATTTGACGAGAGACGGGAATGAGAGAGATCTGCAACTAGGGTTTCATGTTCCAATGATTCCTCCCCCCTTTTTTCCGTTGACCACCTCTGCACGCACTTGTCACACTCTACACAGAATCTCTGATTGGCTCAATAGAATGACTGCACAAGGGGGGCCAAAAGCCCCCTCATACCATAACATTGTAGCAAATGATCTAGAGAATGTTCTCATGCGTAGGCCTTCCTTCGAACTGCCTCAACACCTAATAGAATAATACCTACAGGAAGAAACGCACAAAGGCACAGGCACGAACATGGATGCAGAGACCTTGCATCCAAAAGCAGCTCGAGCCTGGATACTAGGGAAATGTATTCTGCAAGCCTGGATTGCACCCTAATACATCATAAAAAGAAACTGAATAGGTGAAGACACGTAGTTCATGAGGGACCATTCCCTCATAGGCAAGTTCCTATGCCTTTGGACTTTGGAAAGAGACCTGGCACGTTGGATCAAATCCTGGTGGAACCCTAAGGGAAACCATGAGATCCAATTGAGCTCCAAAGGATTGTTCACAGTTATATTCTACAACCTGGAGGACAAATACTGTGTATTCAAGGGAGGACCCTATTTCTACAACTCGGCGGGACTCTGTCTATGCTTCTAGACTGAACGCTTCTGCCTAGAAAAGGAGAACTTTGCCTATTCCCCAATATGGATTCGCCTCTATTCCCTACCTCAATAGTTTTGGTTAGAAGAAATTTTAGCAGGAATTGGAAACACTCTAGGCAAGCACATCAAGTCCTCAAAAGCCACCAAGAACAGGAAATACACCTCTTATGCCATAATCTATGTTTACATGGACATATCCAAAGCCCTCCCAGGTATGATAACCCTAGAGTACCAATATGAGGAATGTAATTAAACCATATATTACGAACAAATACCATTCAGTTGCAGGAAGTGCCATGAGCATGAACATTTCTTCAGATATTTCCCCCTCAACACTCCCCCCTCCAAGCTAGTCGAGGAAGAGAAAATAAAGGATGGCTTCACTCAGGTGCAGAATCGTAAAAGGCATATGCAGAAGGAACCAGCTACCAACAATGGATGAAAAAATCCTAATACCAACTCCTTTGAAGCCCTAAATAATCTACCAGAGGCAGAAGAAGTAGAAAACCCCCTCAAAACAATGGGATTAGACAACAACAATAACAAGGAAACCTAGTGACCAAAGGAGCCACTGGCCCAGGGAATCCTAGGTGACCCATCGATCCGCCCAAACTCAGGAAAAGAACCAGAAAAGGAGAAAGACACAGTCATGGAAATGGATGAACATGACCTAGTAGAAATAGACCTAGACAGGCTTGAAGAAGCTCTCAACAAAAAAGACCTACAAACCTTATATGAAGATCAACTCAAAAATGTCCACAAGGTATTTGGACTCATCAGTAGGGGCCACCATAGGACTGGGCATCAGAGGAGATCCAAACTTGGAACAGACAAGAAACCCAAAGGAGAACAAAAGTCAAGGTAGGAAAATGGCACAATAGGTCATCAAGGAGGTCGGTAACTACATGATCAACTCAGGACAGATACACAAGCTCTTTGAGAACTCCTTTTCCCACCCACCAAACTGTTAACCATGAATGTCATCACTTGGAACATCAAAGGCCTCAATGGATGATCCAAACAGAGGATCCTCTGAAACTGCATTAAAATGGAAGACCTGGACATCCTCCTTCTCCAAGAAATCAAATGTGCAGGGAAAACTATGGAAGAAATTCTCAAAAGATGATGGCGCACCTGCAATTCATACCATATAGACTCGAAAGGTGCTACAAGTGGCCTGGCCATCCTACAGAACCTAGACATGGTCATTCTAGATCAAGGCTTTTCCACTCTAGTAACTCTCATAGCCCACTATTGAGCCATAGGCTCTAATAAAGACAGGATGACCACTAATGCCTATGGATCGTAGAACATTTAGGAGAAATACCTTTTTCTTGTTAACATAGCATGCCTGAGTTCCATAGCCGAAAAACAGAGATGGATTGTTGGGGGAGAGTTCAACATGATCCTCACACTGGAGGAAAAAAGAGGTAGGAAGAAGATATTGGAACAAGACAACATCAAATTCCAGGATCTCCTAGATCAACACAAACTGGTAGACATAGAAAATGGCAACGACACCTTCACTTGGACTAATAAGCAAACATGACCCCAAAAAATCGCTTGCAGGCTCGATCGCTTTCTTCTCTCAGAGACCCTTCTCTTGGAAGGACCCCCAATTGAGTCCAACATCCTCCCCAAAGAAGGCTCAGACCATTGGTCAATACAACTCGATGTTGACACTATGGCCTCCCCAAAGCTCAAACCCTTCATATTTGAAATTTTTTGGCTTTCTCACCTAGATTTACAAGAAATGGCTCGTCATTAGTGGAACACAACCGATATCTAGCAGGGAACCAAAATGGATTTCTTCCAGAAGAATCTCAAATACTTCAAGCAATAATTGCGAAAGTAGAACAAATAAGTCTTCGACAACATCTTCCAAGAGAGAAAACTCCTAGAACAGAAACTCGAAGCCCTACAGACGCAGGATATTCAAACAGGGTACACCCCAACTCATCAATAGGAAAAGCAGCACATCAGCTAGCAGTGGGAAGAAAGGCTCAAACTGGAAGAAATTCTCTGGCGACAAAAATCCAGAGTTCAATGGCTCAAATAAGGAGAAAAAAACACAAAATTATTCCACTGCTCTATGATCCAAGACGCTTTATCAACTGCATAACAAAGCTAGAAAATGCTCAGGGAAGCACCCTACTCTCCCACCAGGACATCACGCAGGAGCTCACCAGCTACTACAAATACCTCATCTCAGAGCCCCCGAGGGATAGTGTTGAGGCAATTTCAAGAGTGACAGACAATATCCCGACACTCATCACCCAGGAACAAAATGAAGCCCTCATGACTCCCATAAGCTAGGTCAAAGGAGATCAAGCCATATAAACTCTACCCACAGGAAAGGCTCATGGCCAAGATAGTTTCACAACAAACTTCTTTCACTCTTGTTGGCCTATGCTAAGGGAAGAGGTCTGGCAACTGATGGAGGAATCACGCAGCTTTGGAAAATTCCTCCCAACCCTCAATTCCACCTTCCTCACCCTGATACCTAAAGAAGAGAGGGTCACCAATCCGAATAATTTCCAACCCATTGCACTCTGCAATGTGATCTACAAAATCATCTCTAAATTTATAGTTCTTAGACTCAAACCAATCCTCCCCTTCATCATCTCAAGGGAGAAATCGAAATATGTTGAAGGAATACAAATCATGTACAACATCATCCTAGTCCACGAGATCATCCACTCTCAAAATCACACGCACTCCAGGTATGCTTCTCAAGCTGGACCTCTCTAAATATTTTGATAAACTAAGTTGGCACTACATAAAATATATCTTAACAGCCTTCGACTTTAGTACCAACTGGATTGAATGGATCATGAACCTCATCACCTCAACCTTCTTCTCAATCCTAGTCAATGGAACCCCTTCCCAACCCTTCTCTCCCTCACAGGAAATAAGGCAAGGGGACCCTATTTCCCCCTTTCTCTTTGTAATAATGGAAAATGGATCTCTGCAAGGCCTCCCCCTCCATGGGCTTCAACCTGTGGCCTCACAGAGTCAATTTGTATATGACACCTTGCTTATGAACACCCCCATGGTGCAAGAAGCTAACAATCTCAACTCCATCCTATCTTATTCCAGCGAAGCCACTGGCACCTCCTTCAACCTGGACAAATCACAATAGTTCTTTTTCAATACCCCAGAGGTTGTCCAACATCACATCTTCTAGCTTCTTTCCATTCCTGTCTACACCCTACCTACTCAATACCTAGGCCTACCCTTATCGGATTTAGCATCCTGCAACCTTTCCTGGGATTGCCTCCTGCTCTCCATTTCCAATCGTCTCAGCACCTGGACCTTTCACTCCTTGAATCTCCTAGCTAGAAATACCCTATTAAATTTCGCTCTCCAAGCCATACATGCCTACCTCTTTTCTTCTCTAGAATCCCCTTAATCAATCATAAACAAAATTCTAAATTTATAGAGAAACTTTCTTTGGCATGGTCACAACCCAAACAAAAAATGGGCTCTAGTCATCTGGGACGTCTGCAAACCCAAATCCCTCAGAGGCCTTGGCCTTCGTGACCCTGGAAAACTCAACAACACAATGGGATTTAAAATATGGTGAAGATGGATCAAAACCTCCACAGAAATATGGGCCAAGCTTTGGAAACACAAATACACGACAGACATCCAACAAACTCATTGGATCAAGATGCAGGACAAAATACAAGGCTCGAACATTTGGAACGCGTCTTGGAGGAACATACCACTTATCCAGGAACATGCCTTTTGGGAAATCCCTAATGGTCAAACTGCCCTATTCTGGAATGACTCATGGCAACAGATGCCACTCCTCCAGTTAGAAGAGAATATACTGCAATATGAAAACCAGATACAAAATATAACCACTTCCAAAGTAGTTTACCTGTGGGTGGCCAACCCAAACAACTATCCCTGGAGGACCTAGAAATCCATGCATCAGGACCTACAGGTAGCAAAAGACTGCAACTTGCATAACTAGATGCAAACAATCTACCCATGAAGAATACACACAAGAAATGATCCTGACATTCTACAGTGGGGGCACTCACCTCATGTAAACTTCACTCTCAAAGAAGGATACACTCTATAGGAAGGTTTTCAATCTCTTCCAAAGGAACCCATCTGGACCTCAGTTTGTAAGTATAAGTTCTGGCCTAAAATCTCCATGTTCCTTTGGCTCCTTCTCCAGAACAAGATCCTAACTGGGGATACTCTCCAGAAAAGGGGATTTATTGGCCCCTTGATCTGTCATCTCTGCTATCAGCATGCAGAAACAATGGAGAACCTCCTAAATAACTACACCTTCAGTGTTGATATATGGGACCATGCCACACAACACTCGTGAAGAACATATAAAGACAAAGGAAACATCATAAACATGATCAGAAATTGGGGATCAGGACCTTACAAAAGCCAACTCCTTAACATAATCTGGCAGCTCCTACTCGGCTTCATAGTTTGGAAACTCTGGAAAGAAAGGAACAGAAGAGTATTTCACTCATAGCCCTCCCCTGCTGCCATCATTTGGTCCACCATCCACTCGCACCTCCAATAAACCCTCCATCTCCATCCTTGGACCAAGGACGACCTCCCCTCTGACCCTACAGAAACCTTACTTTTCAATCCCTGGGGCCTCACGCCCTCCTCCTCCTTCTCTCATCCACCCTCTTCCCCCGCTCTTACCTACTTGTTAGCCCCTCGTTCTGGTCTTCCCCTCCACCTAGGTTACACAAAATTAACTTCGACGGAGCCTCAAAAGGAAATCCAGGCCCTTCTGGGGCAGGAGCAGTGATAAAGGAAAACAAAGGTCGAATTCACAACATCATAGCCGAAAACCTGGGTTTCAACACCAACAACTTGGCAGAGATTTGGGGTTTAATCAGAGGAGTACAAATGGCACTGGACCAAAACCTCACCTTCCTCATCATCGAGGGAGACTCCAAAGTCATAATTGAGTTAGCCTCCAAAATCCTCAATGGAAGAAATCTAGAAAGGATCATCCCCAGTTGGATCCTGTTGGGCCCTCTCCACAAACTTCAATCATTACTCAAACCTTGTCTAACTATCATCACTTATCACATGAGGCAGGATGAAAACAGAGTTGCAGATAGACTAGCTAGTGCAGGAGTGGACCTCATGTAGCAGATCACCCTCACAAACTCCAGGAGGCCCCAAACCTCGCCACTTTGGAATCACTACAAAGAGATGGTCTGAAGGGACTACCCATACCTGGATGGGGTTCCACTTGGAAACAGTAAGGGGAAAGATGGCATGAACATATGGCGAGGGGAGTTATTACCCCAAGTCGCCACCCCCGATGTATTAACTCCCCATGGCACACACTAGGAGGAGAGTTAATTCAGTGCGCCTGGTGGAGCTCTTGGATGAGCGATCCAGCTAGGCCACCAGTACTATTTTCATGTAGCAGTCCCGTCAGCCATCAATGGCGATGGGAGAGGATTCTATGGCTCCTTGCAGTGTTAAAGGTTACCCTGGTGTGCATTTCTTCCTGTTCTATACCTGCAATGACCATTGTATAGAGCTCCTTGGCCCTCCTGGTTGCATAACTTGCATTATGTGTGTCCTCTTATCCTCCATCTACCACTACCACTCCCCCACCACCTGCTCTGATCCCCCCCATCCCCTGGTTCCTCCCACCATGCCACGAGAGAGGGGAAAGCCTAGGTGGGGCACTAGAAAAATGGATGCCCTCACCCGAGCCACTAGACATACAACCTCTCAACGGACTCTAATTGCTCATTTTGTTTTCCCCCATAGCCACTCCAGGAGCACTTATATGACCTTGCGCACTCCAAAAATGGAGACCCCATCCCCCTCATTTCAGACTCAAACTTCTCTACGCACTTCAAAAATGGAGAACCCACCTTCCTCGGTGCACTCTCCACCGTCACCTTTGCATTTTCAATTTAGCACTTCGAAGGAAGAGGTGCCTTCGCACCCTGGCCTGAACATCGTCAAAGAGGAGGTGACACCTCCAGTTCTACATCCTGGCCTGAGCTCGCTGAACGCGAATGTGCCATGCTCAGAGGCTCACCTCCCTGTTGAAACATATATTTTTTCTTAAACCTTCGACTAAAATAAATTTCGTTTATGTTTAAACAAAAAAAAGAGCACAAAAAATGCACTTGGATAATCACAGTCGAAATAAAGTCCTTCAATCAATCCAATGGTTTAAATGTCTTAGAAGATTATGGATTTTCCTTTTCAATTAATGAATTAATCTATATAAAGGTTTTATTTTGAAATTTCGGGAGTCAGGGCTTCGTGAAGTATGAAGGTTCAATATTGAGCATATTCAATGTCCCGATCCCCAAACTCACAGAAGTATTAAATGTTAATCTGAGTTCATTAAAGATTAAGTATGATTAATAAAGAGTAAATATCATCGCGACTTCGCGATTCAGGATGCTCTTACATATAAAGGCTTCTAAGTCCTGAAACCCCGACATTTAAAAACTAATCGCAATTAATTAAGAGTGATAAGTATGATTATAGTTAATTAAAACCTGTCGCGACTTCACGTTTCGTGATTCTTAATTTAAACTTCTTTAAAGATACCCGAGAACCGAAACGTTGAAACTTGATTAAGTGATAGTTATGATTAATTAAGGTACTAAATGAGGATTATATTATAATTAATCTATTGCTCAAAATTAACTCGGATACATTCAAATTATGCTCTTTTCTCGAGATATCGACCATAAATGACATTAATATATCATTTAGGGAAATGATTCCAAATAGGATCAATTTTTAATGCCCAAATATTTTTATTAAAGGAATTAAATGCGTTGTCAGTGAAGGTATATGCATGGTTTATGCGTTTAAGGAAAGGAGGATTTTTAGTTTTGAATGACTTTCTTGTTTTTTTAAAAATGGCTTAGCGAAATAACTAGTTCTTTGCATTCTCATTCTCTGTAATAGGTAACAAAAATCTGAATTTGATATCATGGATCCATGGAAAGTGCCTAAAGCAGCTGGTGAAATTTCTGGCCAGAAGACAAACCTTATTTTTGATACTTCACCCAAAAGTATAAACATCATTAAAACTTGGACACATGTGTTCAACACCATACAATACAAAGTGGTAAATTGCCCCGATGATTCAAGCAACAATGAAAATGATAACTTATCTACAAAATATAAGATTATCACTCAAGAAGAACTACATAAGATAGAAACTAGGCCGAGGATTTTACCTTACACCGAAATTATTGGATAGGTGTTGGATCATGTAGATATCCTGACCTGAATGATATTCAACTCTCAGAAAGTGCCTAAAGCAGCTGGTGAAATTTCTGGCCAGAACACAAACCTTATTTTTGATACTTCACCCAAAAGTATAAACATCACTAAAACTTGGACACATGTGTTCAACACCATACAATACAAAGTGGTAAATTGTCCCGATGATTCAAGCAACAATGAAAAGAATAACTTATCTACAAAATATAAGATTATCACTCAAGAAGAACTACATAAGATAGAAACTAGGCCGAGGA
Source organism: Picea engelmannii (assembly GCA_009831015.1). Classification (NCBI taxonomy): domain Eukaryota; kingdom Viridiplantae; phylum Streptophyta; class Pinopsida; order Pinales; family Pinaceae; genus Picea; species Picea engelmannii. Next base: position 312,743 of record ML782792.1, read on the forward strand.
TTTTACCTTACACCAAAATTATTGGATAGGTGTTGGATCATGTAGATATCCTGACCCGAATGATATTCAACTCTCAGAAAGTAGTTGTTGGGTAATTTCGACCCGAGAACATACAATTCATGTATAAATTGTCTGCAACATCAAACATCGTTTATAACGCCAGTTTTCTAGTGAATTTTAATAATAAAGAGTGTGATTAGTATGGAAAGAGTCTTCCTGACCTGATCGAACATTGGTGTTCATGCCCTGAAAAGTTCAGAGCCAAATCTCACAGCATATATTACATGTCATCGCTTGAACCATAGTTCATGTATATAGCCATGATGATGTGCATAATTTATGGAAAAGAGAACACAACCCATTTCTTTCTACCATGGGTTCCCATTATTCACTCGATGATGGAAGGATTTTCTTTTGACTGGGAAAATATATTGTCAGATAATCTGGCTAGCGAAATATTAGAATACCAAATGAAGAAAACCAAAGGGAAACTAGCTTCATTCTTTATGTCATCTTATGTTATGGACGTTATCTGTTTCATGATGCCTTTCCTGCTGATGAGCTGGAGTTGGACTCCAAATAGTGTAGAACCAATTCATGATTACCATTCAAAGCTCTGGGAAAACAAAGCAAAAGATTTCGTTTATGAAATATTTAATTGGGTAGTGGTGTTGATGCATATAGTTATATGTGGTCATCCATCGCTAATAATTTCAGACAAGGTTATGGTTAGCCTGGGTAAAGTGGCAGACTATTACATAGAGGAACATTTCTCTTATATCAGAGTTTTCGGCTACTCGGTCCCTCCATATGAATTACCACAATTGTTACCATACAAAATGGTGTGCCATGAAGTTGCACGACAAACTATACTCGGAAGGATTAGAAAAGACCTAAAAGTCATGTAGAAAAAGGTATGGCCATCTTTTCCTTTGTCTATTGGTTCATTTTCCTTATTGGATTTCGATCACTCCAAGGTGGAGGCTACAATTTTAGAAGACATAAAGTTGGTTATCATTGAATTCAATAAGCATGACCCACAGAGGGTCGTGGTAAACCATATGGCTAGTTGCAATCTTAAAAAGTATGAACATGAAGAGTTCCCTCATGACGAAATGTTTCGAGGGGTAAGATATTACCAAGAATTTTTTAGCTGAGTTCGAGCTCTGCTACCTAGTGAAATGGCTGATTTTTACAATTTCCAAAAACACCATAGAAGTGGCCTACCCAAATTATTACAAGGGAAAACCTAAAATCTCCAGATGCACAACAAGCAGAGACCCAAAATCCAGAAATTGGAAGCTCTACTAAACAAGAAACCCTAGAAAACTTGGAGAAAGTTGAGGTCTCGACTCAGAAGGGAAATATCCCAGAGACAGAGATATTAGACAACCTGGCCAAAGAAATAAAGGAAGATTGTGAAGAGGCTTTTGATTTTCTAGATAAAAAATCACTAAGCATTGGAAAGGACCATTGTGCTGCAGTACTAGGACAAATCAATGTTATAAAGCATCAATTGGACATCAAAGAAAACTTAAATGAAGCTCAGATTGAAATTTCACAGTTGAAATAGGTGGACTTCGCTCAAATGGATAGATGGATGGTAAAGCCAAATCTATAGTTGCAGTCAATAAATTTTGAAGGTGAAAGGATTGAAGACAAGTTGTCAAAATTACAGAGAAAAATGTATCTTTTTTAGGAAAAGGATGTGACACAGCCTTCTAGAATTTTAGTACAGCTTCTAAGCAGGTTCGTCGAGTGTCTCGAGCCAGGTGAAGGAAGTACTTCAAATAAATAATGAAGTAACACATGCATGCTCATTCTAACAATATGAGAAAGAGATGGAAAGGAAACAAATGAAATGGTTCAAGCTTTTATTTTGTAACTGTTAATATCTAGGAGTAAGGAAAATTCCAACCATCTAGGGTTGGTAATCTTTTTTATAAATATAATTTCAAAAGAATTAAAGAAGGATTTTTCATGGCCGATGGAAATGAAGAAAACTCTCGTTTTAGAGAATTAAGACAATTTCAAACCAGAGACTCCATATTTCGTCAATCTTGAGTTATGCGTTCTTCCGTGCTTTCATATTCCAACATATTTATTCATATGTCTTTGATGAATGCCTAGTCACAACTTTGTACAATATCTATTGTGGTTATATGTTTATTTGGTTATCTAATTGCTTACAGATTTTCCTAAGTGTTTTCTATTAGCAAATACAAGACCTGAGAGTTAGTTAGATTACCACATTTTATGCTTCATTAAAGGTTTCACATCCATTTTTTTCTTTTGTATCGCAGTGAGATTCTTCTGTGATTGATGACTCATTTTGTTTTAACAACTTTATGTTTTTCTTTCATCACATTCATTATTTTCAAATTTGACTCAGACACAAAAAACGACCTCTCAATTGTTATACTATTAATTCAATTTCAATAATTTTTCTCATATTATTGAAAATAGAAAAAGAAAACATAAAAACAATAGATCTTCTAATTTTATTTTCTTCATGTCTATACCTGTGGCAAGATGGCCTAATATAGAACTCGGTCTCATAGATCAGGCTAGCATCACTTTAACCTTGTTTAATACCATATTAGAGACTACTAACACTCGTGTTGAACTTGAACGTTCATGGGCAGTGATTGAATAGGACATAAGCATCCAAGAACGTTGGGAAGCTAGGCAAAGACAACTTAGGAATCATCCATAGTTTTTTTCCCTAAAGAATTGATTTTCGTTTCATATTTTAAACTCTCTTTATTTTTAGGATGCCTCGACATTATATGTTAAAGCCTTAAGTATAAAATTAGGAACAACATCTTTTTGGCGCCGTTGTCGGGGAACGAAGAAACAAAGCTATTTTTCCCTAGGAAGAATGACATTGGTAAGTTTCCTTATTTGATAGTGAACAAAGATCGAACACTTTATAAGGCAACTTTTATCTTTCACTTGGTAACTCCACTCTTAATAAGATGACTTCTAATCAAAAGAATAACAAAAATAATCCAGACGATAAGCAGACCTCCTCTATATCCGATCCTAAAAAACTTTTGAAAACAAGAAGATACCTTAAACAAACTCCTTCATCAACAAGTAAGATTTATCAACCCAAATCCACTCAATCAAATAATAAGGATCTACTTGAACAGTCGAATACCCAACTCATTTTTAGAGAAACATCCATCGATAGAATCTTAACCCTAGAACTTGAGTTGGTGTTACCAGAATTTAAAGCTGAAAAATTTTCAATTGTCTCCTTTACGAATAGAGGTAAAAAATCTATCTCACTTTCCACCTCGATTGACGTTTCACCAGTTCCCGAAATTCAGTCTACAACCTCTCATAATTTAGAAGAATATACTATATACTTTGACTCAAATCCTATTGGTTCTCCTGTGTACAGATCCTCTAAGTCAGAGAAACCAATCCTCTTTGTCCAGTTCCCTATTTTTCTGATTTCCTGTCTCCCGACGGTCAGTTATCTGAAACTATTTCATTTTCTCCAGACATAACTGAAAGGTCACCACATGTCCTTAAAAGTATTCTCTATAATATCCAAGTTTCACCCTCTAAATTATTAATGGTTGTGGCCGGAGGAGGTGTTGCTGCCGAGGGAGGAGGGGGAAGTCAAGTACCACCCACACCTCCTAGAGTCTTTGCCAAAGTAGCTATTAGGTATGCCCCTTTGGTCCTTCTAGTCCCTCTCCATGATCTACCTAAAAATTATATGAAAAATCTGTCAAAGTTCACTGGGGAGGGAGATTTGACCGCTATCGAACACATCAATTTCTTTGACCAATTTGTTGATATCCTTGGCCTCGAGCATGAGGAAGTTTATTCAAGGCTTTGCATTCAAAATTTCTAAGGTCAGCTGAGAACCTGGATCTGAGGACTCCTAGCAGGGTCCATATGATCATATGATGAGTTAGAAAATGCTTTTATTAGACAATGGGGAGAAAGGAAAGATCATCTCTATTATCTAACCAAGTTTGGGGCTCTGAGAAAGAAAAATTCAGAATCAGTTCTTGAGTTTACCCAAAGATTCAATAAATTATATAATAAAATTACAGTTGAGTTTAAACCTTCCCAACTTGCAGCAAAAGTAACTTTTGTTGGGGATTTTGATCCAGATTTTGCTCTATTGTTGAGAGAAAGGAGATCTGTTGATCTCACTAAAATGGATGATGAAGCTGTAGAAATCGAATCAAACATGATGGCATCGGGAAAGTTAAAAACAAAATTTGAAACAGGAAATAATAGAGAACAAGTAGGACCCTCTGGATCTGGGAGGTCTTCGGAAGATAAGATGGATGACATGGCGAGAATAATTAAAGAATTGTCGAATAAAATCTCGAGAATGGAATTAGACCAATCAAAAAATGATCAGTCCCCTAGAAAGGATTTTAGAAGGAATCCTAACCCTCAAATACAACAAAGATAATTTAAGAATGAAGATAAAAAATTCAAGCCCCCTTCAAAAACGAAAATTTTATAGTATTTTGAGTTAGAAGAAGATATAAATAATCTTGGCGATGATTTTCAAGAACCTTATTTGACGAGACAATATTACAAAAAATCCTTAAATACATAATACAAATCTGAAAATGACGAGAATAGAAATATTATAGAAGATTCAACTTATCAAGGAATCGTTGATAATATAATGGATGAACTCCAACAAAAATACAATCTAATGCCTAGAAAAAGGAATATCACAACTGCCCCATCGAATAAAATTCTGCAGAGAGGGGAAACAAATGAGGCAACCACAAAAGTTGTTGAAAAACAGACTATTAAAACCAAGACTGTTGATATACATTCTACCAAGACAAAGTCAGCAGAAACACCAGTTTTTAATAAAAGGAAAGAGGAGTTTCCTGTGGCTGAAACAAAAACATCAAAAATAAATAAAACTAAAAAGTAGGGATAGAAGCCCAAACCACAGAAGTTGATAAAACAACGAGAAATTTCAGCTTGGAAAATGAAGTTAATAAAATCAAAATCCCTATACCTCTTGTTGAACTGGGAAAAAATCCAGTATACAGAAAGCAAATTGCTAAAATAATTAATTTTTTAGACAATGAAAGTCAGGTTGACGTTATAAATTTAGAAGACGATAAGCCTAATATAATTTTTGGTCCACATTTCAAAGGTGCCAGAGATACCGCCACCCCTTTCTATATCATGCTAACTATCCACGATCACCTACTCCACAATTGAATGTTGGATTCTAGAGCCTCTCACAATGTAATGCCTAAATCCATTATGGATAGACTTGGTCTCGAAATCACTCAACCATATGGAGACTTGTATTATTTCGATTCAAGAAAGGTTAAATGTGTAGGTATGATAAAAGATTTAGTAGTTAATCTTGCACATGTTCATGTTAAAAGAGTTCTGATGGATGTGGTTGTCGCTGACATACCCCCAATGTATGACATGCTGTTATCCAGGTCTTGGGGTGCCAAACTTGGAGGATCCCTCCAACTCAACGTGACATATGCCACAATCCCAATCTTTGGAGGACAGTTCACATGCTTGTCTAGAGAAACAAGGTTGGTGTTTACGATAACTGATCCGCTGAACCCAAATAACTACCATGTTTACATTGCCGATCAGGATTTAGGGAATTGTATTTTATCTATCGATGATGATTTAGATGTATGTATAGAAGAAAATTGTACAGAAATAGAGAAAGAAGTAAAGAAGATTCTAGATGCCAAGACCATTTTCCCACTCAAATACTCTGAGTGTGTAGCTAATTTAGTTCCAGTAAGAACTAAAAACGGTGAAATCAAACTCTGTGTAGACTTCATACCTTCTTGTAGCAATGCAAGAAGGTAAAATCTTGGGCCATGTAGTGTCTAGGGATGGAATTAAAATTGATCCGGAAAGGATTGAAGCAATAGATACTATTAATATTCCAGGAATAGGAAAGACATTCAATCATTTTTAGGGAAAATAATTTTTTTGAGAAGATTCATTCTGAATTTTGCTGAAATAGTAAAATTGATTACATATATGCTTAAGAAGGACAATGAGGTAAAGTGGAAAAACGAGGTTAAGGAGTCATTAGAACGCATTAAGAAGGTCATAGGTGAAGCACCAGTACTAGCAAGTCCTGATTATTTGAAAGAATGTTTTATTTTTTCATTTTCTTTTGAGCATACTATTGCAGCCGTATTGTTACAGAAGATTGATGAGGGTTTTGAGCATCCAATTGCGTTCTTTAGTAAAGGTCTCAGAGATGCTAAGATAAAATATGATATATCAAAAAAAAAAACTTACGCAATGGTGAAATCCCTCCAATATTTTAGAACTTATCTACTACATTCAAAGATCATTGCTTATGTACCTACCAGTTATGTTAAATATATAATGGTTCAACTCGATAGCGATGGAAGGAGAGGTAGATGGTTAGCCAAAATTCAGGAGTTCAACCTAGAATTTAAGCCAAATAAACTTATTAAAGGTCACGGCTTGGCTAAATTGTTGGCTGAATCAAATCTAAAAGCACTTGGAATAAATCATCTACAAGAGAACGAAGGAGTTTTAGAGTAGATGAACTCGATGTCACGGTGGCCACAACTAAAATTCTAGAAAAATTATCTTCTTCATTTTGGTACAACGATATTGTTTTTTATTTACTGACCCTTTAGTGCCCCAATGAACTAATCCCATCTAAATCTAAAACATTGAAGTTACATGCTGTAAAATATTGTATTATAGATGGTCAATTGTATTGGAAGGATCCCCTAGGATTCTTACTAAGCTGCTTAGTAGAATCCGAAACAAAAAATGTTATAAATGAATTCCACGAAGGAGTGTGTGGAGGACACCACGACTGGAGAGAAACATCTTATAAAATATTAAAATCTGGGTATTACTGGAAGAAATTGTTCATTGATGTAAACACTAAAGTCAGAACTTGTAATCCTTCTCAGTTGTTTACAGACAAGCAGAAAATTCTGGCATTACCTTTAGTTCCAGTTAAAAATGAAGCTCTTTTTCAGCAATGGGGTCTTGATTTTATTGGAGAAATCCATCCACACTCGAGTGCTCAACATAAATGGATTCGGACTACTATAGACTATTTTACTAAATGGGTGGAAGCTATTCCTACATGAAACGCAATAGACGCAGTAGTGATCAGTTTTTTGGAGGAGAATATTCTATCAAGATTTGGATGTCCTCGAAAAATAGTTATTGATAATGCTCAGGCATTCAAATCCATGGCCATGATAAGTTTTTTCCAAAAGTATAACATTGTGCTAGGACACTCCATGACCTACTATCCACATGGCAATGGATTAGCTGAGTCATCTGACAAAATCCTGATCACTATAATTAAGAAAGTACTGACCAAAAATAAGAAAGCATGGCATGTACATTTAAAATATGCTTTATGCGCTAACAGGATAGGCACAAAACAGTCAATCAAAATGTCTCCATTTCATATGGTATATGGTACTGACATCATTTTACCCATAAATCTAGCACTGTTAGTAATGAAACTTTGGCAAGACTCAAAAGAAGAGCCAAATGACATTACCATGAGGATAAATCAATTGATTGAAATTCAACAAAATAGGGTTGAAGTAAATGAAAAACTACAAAAATATCAAGATAATATGAAAGCCTTATTTGACCAAAAAGCTAAAGATAGGGAATTCCTCCCTGGTGATTTGGTTCTAAAATGGGAAGCCAGAAAAGAGGATGCTCGGAAACATGGTAAGTTTGATCAGATCTGGTGCGAACCATACAAAATTATAGCTTTTGAGGGAAATAATGCATTTTTGTTAGAAAATCTCGACGGAAAGATTCTTAATGCCCCTATCAATGGGTGGCACCTCAATCACTTCATGTAGTAATATGTCTCTGATCTCTCATTGTACATACCGGTTTGTTTTCATGTTTTGTTTATAGTTACCTCTCTTTTGGTAAGTTTTATTTTTATTGTAAATACAAAAAGGTCATCCATTATAAATAAATAAATAATAATATATCAAAAAATGCAATAAGAAGGTTTATAATCTACTAGAGTTCCTGAAATCTATCATGTTTATCTTATTGTAGGATATACTTGAGTTATCAAAAAGGTGACATGCATATATACTCAAGTTAAATGTCTCTCGAAATAGGTAATAAACTAACAGTCTGCTTGGTTGGAAGTATAAACAATTACTGAGGTATGAATTTGTTTCTTAAAAACTCAAGTTAAAATTTTCCAAGAGATGTTAATGAGTAAGACAATAATCTTATGTTTACTATTATCATCACCAAAACATTTAATCAGAGAAATGAAAAGCAACTTTTAACTATAAAAATTTTTCTTTAGACGAAGTAAAAAATATATATATTTATATATATATAATAAGAAATAAAAAATAATTTAAGGAAATGTTTCAAGAGTTTATTAAGAAGCTCGATTAAGACTAATTGTACCTACAATAGAACATCTGAAACCTTTTTCTTTTCCCCTGTTCATGTCCAAGCTTTTTCTTCACAGTATTCTTGATATCATCTCATGAGCTTCATAGAGGAGAAAGGTCTCAACTTGACTTTGGAAACTCATAAACAAATATTCAAAATGAGAATAGGTAAAGGTTTTATAATTCCCTAACTTTAGCTTAACCAGAAGTATGTCAAGGTTAATCCTAACTCTCTTAGTCGTTCTAATAGGATCAAACTGATTAGTTTCACTCAAGGAAAGTCCCTGAAAAATATAATAAGAACTCCCCTTGAGAACTTCCCTGAAGGAAAATATGTTTGAAGGTTAGAACAGGATTAGTCCAGAGCAATTAAAGTGACTTGACAAACCTCTATTGTTAAATTATAAACAAATATTTTCACGGGTATATTGCATACCGATTGATTGCCCTCACTTCATGTTTTGAAACAAGACATATAGAGAAAGGAAATTCATTAAATGATTTCACCATCTAGTCCAAAAGAGATTATGAAAGGAAATTCATTAAATGATTGCCCTCATCTCATCATTTAAATGCTAAATTACTAATTGAAGTGGTGAAAGGAAATTCAATTTGGGAAATCTAATAACTTCACCGGGGTGTTGAACAAGCTCGTTGGAAGGGAATCAACGTCTACATATCTGATAGGATGTTATACATGAATTACAAGATGCTCTGGTAACTATTTCTCTTTTCAGCTACATCTACATTCTAAGCTAATGGGACTCCCTAACTTAAAATATTGAATTACTTCACCTTGATGCGAACAAAATCAAATAAAGCCTGGTAGAATGATTAAGGTTGCTTTGATTATCTTATACAAATATGAGGTCAGTTTTAGGAAAGGAAAACTATTATAAGACTAACTCAATATCACTGAATGATTTAGTTTTGAGAGTTTTCAAAGTTAAGGATGAAATCCTAAAATCCTACTTTGTGCTTTCTTCAGAATGTGTTTCATAGAACTACAATAATGACTCCATTTACCCAATAAAGGAACTCGGTCTACATGTTCTTCTCGTCCCTCAAGGAGATGAGATCCCTAGATGGAGCCTATGTTGAAACATATATTTTTTCCTAAACCTTAGACTAAAATAAATTTCATTTTTGTTTATACAAAAAAAAGAGCACAAAAAATGCACTTGGATAATCACCATCGAAATAAATTCCTCCGATCAATCTGACGGTTTAAATGTCTTAGAAGATTATGGAGCTGCCTTTTCAATTAATGAATTAATCTATATAAAGGTTTGATTTTGAAATTTCGGGAGTTGGGGTTTCACGAAGTATGAAGGTTCAATATTGAGCATCTTCGAAGTCCCGATCCCCGAACTCATGAAAGTATTAAATGTTAAGCCGGGTTCATTAACGATTAATTAAGATTAACAAAGAGTAAATCTCATCGCGACTTCATGATTCAGGATGCTCTTACATATAAAGGCTTTGAATTCCCGATCCCCGAAATGCCGACATTTAAAAATTAATCACGATTAATTAAGAGTGATAAATATGATTATAGTTAATTAGAACTTGTCACAACTTTGCATTTCGTGAGTGTTAATTTAAACTTCTTTAAAGATCCCCGAGAACCGAAACACTAAAACTTGATTAAGTGATAGGTATGATTAATTAAGGTACTAAATGAGGATTATAATCTAATTAATTTATTGTTCAAAATTAACTCGGATACATTCAAATTCTGCAATTTTCCCGAGATATCGACCATAAATGACATTAATATCTGATTTAGAGAAATGATTTCAAATAGGATCATGTTTTAATGCCCAAATATTTTTATTAAAGGAATTAAACACGTTGCCAGTGAAGGTATACACATGGTTTATGCGTTTAATGACAGGAGTATTTTTAGTTCTGAATCACTTTCTTGTTTTCTTAAAACTGGCTTAGCGAAATAACTAGTTTTATGCATTCTCATTCTCTGTAATAGGTAACAGAACTCTGAATTTGATATGATGTCTCCATGGAAAGCACCTAAAGTAGCTGGTGAAAGTTCTGGCCAGAACACAGACATTATTTATGATACTTCACCTCGAAGTATAAACATCGTTAAAACCTGGACACATGTGTTCAACACCATACAATACGAAGTGGTAAATTGTCCTGATGATTCAAGCAACAATGAAAAGGATAACCTATCTACCAAATATAAGATTATCACTCAAGCAGAATTGCATAAGATATCAACCACATCGAGGCTTTTACCTTACACCGACATGATTGGATGGGCATTGGATCATGTAGATATCCCAACCCGAATGATATTCAACTCTCAAAAAGTAGTTGTTGGGTCATTTGGACCCGAACACATACAGGTCATGTATAACTTGTCTGCAACATCAAATGTCATTTATAATGCTAGTTTTCTAGTGAATTTTAATAATGAAGAGTGTGATCAGTATGGAAAGAGTCTTTCTGACCTGATCAAAGACTAGTGTTCACGCCCCGAAAAGTTCAGAGCTGAATCTCATGACGTATATTCCATCTCATCGCTTGAAACACAGTTCATCTATATAGCCATGATGATGTGTAGAATTTATGGAAAAGAGAACAAGGCCCATTTCTTTCTACCATGGGTTCCCATTATTCACTCGGTGGCGAAATAATTTTCTTTTGATTGGGCAAAGATATTGTCAGATAATCTGGCTAGAAAAATCTCAGAATACCAAACGAAGAAAACCAAAGGGAAACTAGCTTCATTCTTTATGTCAACTTATGTTATGGATGTTATCTATTTCATGATGCCTTTCCCACTGATGAGCTGGAGTTGGACTCCCGACAGTGAAAAACCAATTCATGATTACCATTCAAAACTCTGGGAAAACAAAGCAAAAGATTTGTTTATGAAATATTTAATTGGTTAGTGGTGTCGATGTATATTGTTATATTTGGTCATCCACCACCAAGAATTTTAGACAAGGTTATTCTTAGCCTAGGTAAAGTGGTGGACTGGTACATAGTGGAACATTTCTCTTATATCATAGTTTTTAGCTGCTTGGTCCCTCCATATGCATTACTGCAATTTTTACCATATAGAATGGTGTGTCGTGAAGTTGCATGACAAACTGTACTCGATGGGATTAGCAAAGAGCTAAAAGTCATGCAAAAAAAGGTATGGCCATCTTTTCCTTTTGTCTATTGGTTCATTTTCCTTATTGGATTTCGGTCACTCCGAGGTGGAGGTTGCATCTTTAGAAGATATAAATCTGGTTAGCATTGAATTCAAGAAGAACGACCCACAAAGGGTCGTGGGAAATCATATGGCCGGTTGCAATATTAAAAAGTATGAACATGAAGAGTCCCCTCATGACAAAATGTTTAGAGGGGTAAGATCTTACCAAGAAGTTCTGAGCCAAGTTCGAGCTCTACTACCTGGTGAAATGGATGAGTTTTACAATTTCCAAAAACACCGAAGAAGTGGCCTACCCAAAGTATTACAAGGGAAAATACTAAAATATCCAGATACACAACAAGCAGAGACCCAAAATCCAAAATTTGGAAGCTCTACCAAACAAGAAACCCTAGAAAACTTGGAGAAAGGGGAGGTCTCGACTCAGAAGGGAAATATCCTAGATACAAAGATATTAGACAACCTGGCCAAACAAATAAAGGAAGATTGTGAAGAGGCTTTTGATTTTCTAGATAAAAAATCACTAGGCATTGGAAAGGATGATTGTGTTAGAGTAATAGGACAAATCAATGTTATAAAGCATCAATTGGACATCAAATAAATCTTAAATGAAGCTCAGATTGAAATTTCACAGTTGAAGCAGGTTGACGTCGCTCAAATGGATAGATGGTTGGTAAAGACAAATATACAGTTGCAGTCAATAAATTTTGAAGGTGAAAGGATTAAAGACAGGTTGTCGAAATTACAGAGAAAGATGTATCTTTTTGAGGCAAAGGATGTGACAGAGCCTTCCAGAATTTTAGTATAGTTTATAAGAAGGTGCGCCAAGTTTCTCGATTCAGTTGAAGGAAGTACTTCAAAGAAATAATGAAGTAACACATGCATGCTCGTTCTACCAATATGAGAAAGAGATGGAAAGGAAACAAGTGAAACGGTTCAAGTTTTTATTTTGTAATCGTTAATATCTAGGAGTAAGGAAAATTCCAACCGTCTAGGGTTGGTAACATTTTGTATAAATATAATTTCAAAATACGTAAAGAATGATTTTTCTTGGCCGATGGAAATGAAGAAAACTCTCCTTTTCGATAATTAAGACAATTGGAAACCAGAGACTCCATATTTCGTCAATCTTGAGTTATTTGTTCTTATGTACTTTCATATTCCATCATCTTTATTCGTATGTCTTTGATGAATGCCTAATCACAACTTAGTACAACAACTACTCTGTTTATATGTTTATTTGGTTATCTGATTGCTTACAGATTTTCCTCTGTGTTTGTTATTAGTAAACACAAGACCTAAGAGTTAGTTATATTACCACATTTGATGCTTCATTAAAGGTTTAACATCCATTTTTTTTCTTCTGTATCAGAGTGAGATTCTTCTGTGATTGATGCCTCACTTTGTTTTAACAACTTTATGTTTTTATTTCATCACATTCATTATTTTCAAATTTGACTTAGACACAGAAAATGACCTCTGAATTGTTATACTATTCATTCAATTTCAGGAATTTTTCTCATATTATTGAAAATAGAAAAAGCAAACATAAAAACAATAGATCTTTTAATTTTCTTTTCTCCATGACTATAAATGTGGCAAGACAGCCTAATACAGAACCCAGACTCACAAATCATACTAGCATCGCTTTAACCTTGTTTAATACCATCTTAGAGACTACTAACACTCAGGTTGAACTTGAAGGTTCATGGGTAGTGATTGAATAGGACATAAGAATCCAGGAATGTTGGGAAGCTAGGCAAAGATAGCTTAGGAATAAACCATAGCTTCTTTCCCTAAAGAATTGAGTTACTTTTCATATTTAAAAATCTCTTTATTTTTCGGATGCCTTGACATTATACTTTGAAGCCTCAAGTATAAACTCAGGAACAACACTCCCCATCACCACCAGCCTTCTCTCCCCCCCAGTTCTCAAGCTAGGAGAGCCTTACTATGGGGACAAAAGATGTATCGTGGAGGAGGAAATCCCCCCAAGTTGGAAATTGACAGAGGCAGGGAAGGATCCAACTGTAGCAGGCAACACAGGCATGGACAAAGGATAGGAGAGCTTGCACTCTGCCTATCATCTGACATAGGAGCATCTTGAGCTCCTCTTCGACATCTGGCAGTGGCAGGATGAACAGGTGCACGGCCAAGGGAACATCAATCAACAACTGGACTTGTTGTTTAAGGAGTTCACAGAATCCGCAACGCAAGCTCGTTGCCCAACTTGCAATAATAGATTCAACACAGCATACACCTATCATGAATATCCAGGTTCTTCAATGGCTTGACGTGGCTCAACCCAGGTCCTAGGATTTTTGTTAATTACAGATTTAAAAATAGATAGTGATAAGATAGTTTGCACTCTTTTTTCTGGTTGTGTAATTCTGTTAGTTATGGCAGCTCTGAATGTAGCCATCTCTAGTCTAGTTAGATGGAACAGGGTTACTGTAGAAACTATTAGTCCTTTGCACAATTTTTGTAAAACATTTTTCAACCATGATAGACACATCAATGCTTGGAGCCACCTATTCTAGTTTCCCTCCTATGGTGGAACAAGTGGTTACCAAGTGTTGCACGGATGTATACTCGTGATTTAATATAAGGTACTTATTTTTATTTAAAAATAAATAAAAATGATACAACAAACCCTACACCCAAAAATGAGATAGTGGAAGAGGAGTAGGTAAATAAGGCATGTCTAATTGGATAATACCACTGAATTTAGTATTCCATTTAATAGATAGAATCATTTCCCAAGGATTAGGAACATCAATAACAATTATATCCATTAATACTGATTTATGAGGGTATACAACTAACTTCACTTGTTCATCCATTTATTAGGTGACAAAACTTGATTTATCTTGAATCCATACCACATGTATTCATATAAGTTCATGTGATCCTAAGTTGCAATTGATTCCTAACATTGAGAGGCATTGCATTTTTTGATTCACCAAAATCAATCATGCAATTCTACAACAACAAATCATTTACTATCAAAGTAGTGAAGAAAGAGTTGTGACTAACATTTTTTTTCATATGAATCATGGACTACAATACTATTGGGGAATAATTATTAAATTCCTCCATGAATAATTTATTTAGTTTCTCTCTTTATTCAGTAAGTGTGGCCAATTCCATGAAATGAATTGACAGTTTCAAGTTTGACAACATGCTAGCTAGGTATTGGTGTGGGAAAAGTTCTCTTTAACAGGAAAGGGTACTCCCTAGTATGAACCCCCAATTATACCTTACATCATTTGGGAGAGGAGACCCATATAGATTCTCTCTCAATAGGTATTACTTTAAATGGGTGGGGGATGGTTTTCAAATGCAAAATGCATTGTGTGGTATGAGATTATTCTATATGTAGAAAGTAAACCAAAAAAAACATATCCTAGATAGGAAAAAAAACTAAACATGTAGATAGAAGGTTAGTTACAGATTCTTGCTTATACTTCATACATATATAGTTGTTAAATAAAAGAAAAGAAAAAAAATGGTGAATTTAAAACATAGTTTGTTACAACAAAACCATTCACAACCATCTATATACCATCTCAAATCAATAAGTACCAAATGAGCACTATGATGGTAAAAGATATAAACATCAATGAAGAATAGTCAGTATATGAATAATACATCCTTACAATGGTATCAATTAAAAAATTAAATCTAGAAACAATTCACAAATAATACATCACAACACCATTGTTGCTCTTTTAAAAATGGTCGTGAGGGCTTCTCCTCATTAAATTTCTTGAATTAGTTCTCAAAATTACAAAAACAAAGAGCCCTTGATACAAGGTTCTTATGTAATTATATATCCTATAGGTTGCAACTACTTCCTCGGAATTATTGTCTCCCCTTTTGGTAGGTACAACCTTTTGAATTCATCTATTTTGTCTTTTTCCTAAAACTATTTGAAGTTAGAAATTATTTACAAGTAACAATAATCGGCCTTATTCTTTGCCTTTTATGTAGGCTAGCCCGAGACTTAAGCTATAAGGATATACCTGAGATTCACCTAAATATCAACTGTTTAAGAGAGATATCATATGAGACTAATTCTCTAGACGTGGGACCCACCTCTCTTTTAGTGTGATAAAATGAAATTGATTAATGTTTTCCATTCAAATGCCAACAATATATTATTTCAATATTTTTTTGGTGATTTTGAGAAAAATTCCATTCAAAATTGATTTGTATGTATATTTTACTTCAACCATGGGGTCTCCAATCAGTGAACTTGTGACATAGCACATGCATTCATGGGACATTAAAGAATACCTCCCAAAATATTTTTGTGGAACCCCCCTTCCAATACATCTTTCCAAAAAAGAGAACCCTTTTTTAATATATATCTCATATTTTTACTAGATATCCCTTATTTTGAGTAGATGCCCCCTTTTGTACCCCCAAATACTTATAAACCCCCTCGTTCCCCACATCCATCTCCCCAATACCTACAATATATCCACTGCATTTTTCACAATTATAAAACCCCTTTTATGAATGAATGTGATAATGTATTGTTCAACAAGGTCAAGCCCCACTACCTCAAACTTTGTCAAAATTACATCTATGGGCCATGGTGCATCCATAGATCTAAGTTGTGGTGTATGACATCATTTGATCACCTTTTCAACAACCATGTATAACCTATTTCAGTTTTTTATTTTGATGGATATGTCTTTCTAAATAAGTATTCTAACTATCTAGTATTTCACCAATGCTTCATAGTTTAAATAATGGTGCGTTCTTTTCTTGTACATTCCACTTCTTTAGCTCATCCATGACAAGTTGAACTCCATAAAGTTGTAAATTCTTATTGTTGACCTTGTCTAGTAGTGTGAGAAATTCTATGGATAGCTCTTGTAATTATTTAAATATTGTGTACATTTGCCTCTAAGATGTTCCAAGATCCTCCTACAATTCAAAAGAACTATCTATCATGCTACCTACTTTTGTATCATGCTACCTCCTACTCTAGTGCTTGGATTCTCAACTTATATTGTTCAATATCCTCAGCCATATTTCTAATGTCTATCTCTTAAGGCTGTGAAAATGATACCCTAAATGATGTTATGGATAGGAGTTCTCCCCTGGTGTTGTCCATGAGTTGGTTTTTTGTAGTTACCACAAATGTTGGTACTTACGGTAGCTTCTTATTTTTATGGGATTATTTCACAATCCTTCTCCTTACCTTTTCAAAACAAAATGAATCAAGGACTACCACATTGTATGATTTAGAAGGGGTGAATGCACCCATTCCAATATCTCCTAAGGGAAAGTGGCCTCTAGTCAATGAATTTCCTAGAGTGCCAAATGAGGTTTTAGAAGAGCCAATTTCCATGGGATCTATTTTATGTTCCTCTTCCTCTTTTTTCCTATCTTCTTCTTTTGTCTTTCTCTCTTATTCTCTTTTCTCAACCTCTCTTGTTATTCTTCCATTTTTTGTCTCTCTTCTTCTTCTTATCTCTTATTCTCTTCCTCTTTCTAAATCCTCAATACTTCAACCTATCACCTTCCTCTCTCCTCTTTAGCTTGATGAAGAAGCAATTCTTCAACTTCTTTTTTCTAACCTTTTTTTTCCATTATTTTTAAAATTGTAGCTTTATTTTATGTGTTCTCTCTTTCCAACAGATCCATTTATAGTATTTTTTTCATTCAAAAGTTGATTTCCATTTTAAAAATAATATCATATAATGAAAAAGGTATTATATAGAGCTCCTCTTCCTAACCCATCTCATTATGGTATAGCCACTTGTACTTGCATAACCTACAATGTTGGTTGATGAGATCTATGGGGTCATGCCATTGGAATCTCTACTCCCCAAAATAAAAGGTTTCTTCTTCTGCCTACCTCCTTGATGTCTTTGAAATTGTATGATACCACATAGAAGAGTAGTGAAGCGCATAGGTATCTCTTGTATTATGGAAAATCCACTCCTACTCCATATACAAACATTTGGTATGTGATGTATTGGATGGATCATTTGTTAAGAATGAACTTGGGAAGAAAATTAGGAGCCTTAATGGTTCTAAAGAATCCAATGTATGTTCCCTTATTAGTGACATACCAACCACCCACATCTCCAAAAACTTGTATATCCTTATCTGACATGCATTTAAATTACACAAAAATAGCAATAAAAGGATTGTAAACTACTCACATGTATGTGTGTAATGGATGTTATATTTGTGCTCCCAAAGATTCTAAAAATATATGTAAATAGGTGCATTACTTGATTTCCATTCTCAATGCATCCCTAGGAAGGGATTAACAATGTAGGTGATATACAGTAGATATGAGGCCACGTAGAAGGATGGATTTGTTCCAAGGGCTATGTGTTTCGTTGTAGAGATGGTCTGAACAACAATAGATATAATTTCTCCTCTGTTGAAAATGGAGCATATCTTGGTAACTACATAAATAAGAGGCACCCATGATTCTCAAAACTGAGTAGCATCCTATTCACCATACAACCTATATAGAAGACATATTATGATCTTATAAAGGGATCTTAGTAGGTTGGTTGGGTATGTCCCGGTTCTCCTCTCTTTAAACTATTTTCCAAGTGACTAGTAGTTTTTCATGGCATCCCTACAATTAAAATGGAATTACAACATCCATTCATTATTAAGGTTGACCTTTTCTATTGGAAACTTGAACCATATGTCTAGGGAATATGTTTGAAATGAAGCAATGGATTTTCCATGTGTTTCTTGGATCAACCTATGACCAATGTCTACCTAGATGATGCAAAAGGCAATGGTTTTTGTATAGGGTAAGGAAACATGAATCTACCTTGTAAAGATATTAATGTCTAATGGATTGAAATAATCCTTCATCTATATTGGAGTCTTGGGGGGAAGTGGCAATTTAAGGTAAGTCTTCTCTTGGAACATGTGGTACAAATTTCCCCATTTGAAAATTGTCCCAAGGTCCGCGTACCACATAGTGTCAACATAAGCTCATCCTTGAATGTCGAAGTATGTTTCCAACTTAGCCTTTGCATGATCTAGGATCAAATCAATTATGTGTTCATTATTCTTCCTATATTTCTTAGAATCCATGTTTGAATCATGAATCACACATATATAAACAACAAAAAACATTAATAATTTTATATGAAAGAAATAAAATGCATGTATGGAGATAGAAAATAGGTCATTAGCAGGATCTTATCTTCCATAGTTAGTTATTTTAGGAGAAATATATGTTCTTGAGATGGATATTTAATCATGCCCCTCTGAAAAATTTATGTTTGTCATAGTCTATATTGAGGATATTCTATGTGGACTTAGTCAGCCAGAAGAAGGGAAAATATAGACCTTCATGGGTTTCATTTGATCTCCATATGAAAATAAGTTTAAAAGCAAGGTTGTAACATCCCCCGTCACCAACAACCCAAAAATTTCACTCTGATATCACAGGGTAATGTACCCATCCCCAAGTTGAGTCACGATAAACATATTTTCTTCTTTGACATGAATTCAAATAGAAGAATAACTCATTGAGTAAAATTGCACACTCAACCATCCTCATAACTGCATAAATTATAATTGGAGAAAATCCATGTGCACATAATCAACCTTGTTCCACATGCGACAATGATTTCCCAATGTGAACAACTATTTAAGCTTCACACCCAAATTTTGTTGTCAATACTATGAAAAATGACTAACATGTAACATTTATTAACCACCATTCCCTGCATATGCAAAAATTATGCAAAATAAAAATAATATGGACAACCATACATAATTATGTACAAATTCCTCAAATAGAAATAATGTAAACATAAACATGATAAGCAACATGTAAATGCACATAAAATAATACTTGTCTTTTGTTATAATTCACCAACTGCAGACCTCAGACGTTCCTCCCAACTGTAGACTTTGTTGTTCATACACTCTCAACAATATGTCACCCCCAAGATAGGGCTATGACTCCAACAATGCAAAGGATACCTAAGACAAAATAAGGTATGCCAATTAGTACAATGAAGAACATGGGCTTAGGAACACACTCCATCAACAATTCCCAACTTACAACCTCGCATTGCCCACAACCTCACCCACTCAAGGAAATGTACCCCCTTCTTTTCTCAACAGTAGTTCAAGTTGTCCCACTTCCCATCTAGGGCTTCAACAACAAGCGTGATAGGAAGTATTAGAGATATGAAACACATGACACACAATGTTTCTCAAGTAGTTATAGCACCCACTATCCCACACATGGGAAAAAATATTCCTAGCAACTCTCTCACCCAAAGGGAAATCTACACAGGCCTGGAAACCTACTTCTTCAATCCCAAACCACCAAGGATTTACTGGGTAACAATCAACAATTTCTTCTTCTCACACTCTCTAGCAAAGGTACATAAGATGGATGCAAGGATGAGTGAAATATTGGAAGAATGACCGGGTCAGTCTAATTAGAGTTACACTTAATTCTCCACGTTATATTGCATGTTCCTATCTTCACACTTGTCACTCTAGGAAATTCCTTTTACTCGACATGGAAATTCGTTCCTACACTTGGGAACTTATGATAAATTTATAACATAAATATTATGACTTAGGAATAATATTACTTTATTCCTTGGCTTAAGCCCCAATAACTTATACCCCTTTTCCTTAGCTTGGTTTTGGTCTCGTGGAATCCTTTCCCCCCATACTCTTTCATATGACTTGGTCTACATCATCGATGTATTTTATTAATAAAACACGTGTGATTACATATTACATTTGTTTAAGCTTACTGGCCTAAATCCCATATGCACTCTAGACTCAAAATGTATATAAATACAAAGGCCCTATGGCCCAAAATATCTTGACTCACTAGCATATAAAACATACTTACATTTACAACTTGGGATTTGTAAGTTATTCCTATTTCAGGGCCTCAATAATAAATAAATATCTATTTTGTTGTTTCCTACTAAAATAATCTGCAATTTATTTTATGGTTTTCTTTCATAGTTTTTATTTATAAACAACATAATCACAAAAAAAACATAATCGCAACAACAACATAATAAAATACATACCTCAACATAATCACAACAACATAATAAAATACATACCGCGACCTGTAGGTTGGTTGATTTAGTCCCTGGTTCTATTGTTCTTGATCTTTCCCAAACTTCCCAACTGAATATTAACTTCTGAGCCAACTAGGAACAACCTCTCCATCTCCCTAGCTCCAGGAATCCTTGTGGTTTCCTAGCCCCTAAGCCCAAAGTTCCCAACAAAAAATTAAGCACACGAACAACAATTGACAAAATAGAGAGAAGAACAACAACATGGCGGAAAAGGCATAATAGCCAACACACTTTTATTCACTCCAATGTTACATATTTATAGTACAATGGGTGATGCCACCTCATAGAGAGATTTTCTCTAGATCCTAAAATCATGCATTATGACTAGGCTA
>ML782792.1:338609-350760 GCA_009831015.1 Picea engelmannii
CCTCACTGAACGCGCACTATGCCACAACACAACTCCAGATTTCACACCAGGCATCAAAACTCCTTCACGGTTCAATCAACATGACGGATCACTATTTCAATCTCCATGGATCACAAAGCTCTGATACCAATTGAAGAAATTAAGCACACGAACAACAATTGACAAAATAGAGAGAAGAACAGCAACATGGCGGAAAAGGCATAATAGCCAACACACTTTTATTCACTCCAATGTTACATATTTATAGTACAATGGGTGATGCCACCTCATAGAGAGATTTGCTCTAGATCCTAAAATCATGCATTATGACTAGGCTAGGCAATCTTAACTAACTCATTAGTCATCACTTGAGGATATATTACTAATATCCTAAATGAATAATACAAATATATGGTGACAATTTAGACTTAGTGATTGGTAAAGGTAAGCCATAGGCTAACACTCAACATAATCACAACAACATAATAAAATACATACCGCGACCTGTAGGTTGGTTGATTTAGTCCCTGGTTCTATTGTTCTTGATCTTTCCCAAAATTCCCAACTGAATATTAACTTCTGAGCCAACTAGGAACAACCTCTCCATCTCCCTAGCTCCAGGAATCCTTGTGGTTTCCTAGCCCCTAAGCCCAAAGTTCCCAACAAAAAAAGTGCCCTGTGAGAGTTCCCCAAAACATTTGTTCTTCCAATTTCCTCCTTCTTCCCTATCTCCTTCAGAATTTCTTCTTCCTCCTTCTTCTCCAATTTTCCCCCAAAACAAAAACCCCCCTTCCAAGTCATCCCCCTTTTCCTTATCCTCCCCTCTCATTTAATTCCCCAAATACCTTATCCCCCTCATTAATTCCCCAACAACCTTATCCATTCATTAAATACTTCACCTACGTTTTAATAATAAAATAATAAAAAGACATATTGAGTTTATTTTAATAATTAAATAAATTTAAATTAACTATGAAAATTAAATAATCAAATTGGTTTGTTACATACACCCACCCTTCAAGAAAATTCATTCTGAAGTTAGATTAATTTACAATACAAGGGTAATGACACATGATTCATACATCCACATCAAATAAACAACATTGTCAATTTAAAACACTTATACATACTAGTGTACATGTGCAAGGCATGCATGTGTAGCTAGCACATACAAGACTCGGAGATGTCCTAATGAAAATAATTATCACACTAAAAGTAATTCTTGTATGGGTCCAATCCAATCAACAAGACCATTCATTTCATAAAAGATATTAGACCATTTAAAATGTTCACAAATTCCCTTAATTATAATAATTTAGCGCAATCAACATTCACTTAGATAATTGTAGTTTAGTTAAGAAAATATAAACATACATATATACATATTTTTCAAAACGAGGAAATCAAGAAATTCTACCATAAGGTGAAAGCCCCACACACTCTCAACTACTTCTCATCATCCTTCTTCCATATCCTACTTCCATCTTCCATCCCTATCCATCCTCTGTTGGACTATCTTGGAACATCAACTATATTGACCTAACTCCAGATAGAACCCATAAGAGGAAGTGTCAACTCTCTTGACCAAGATTTCCTAGAAGGAAATTGGCAATCATCATCACACGTCTAGGGGAGCGTGAGCTAACACCGTCCTCCAATGACTCCAGGTTTCAGAGGATACACAATGGAAAATTCCTCCACCCCTCCTAATATAACTAGGTTCAACACCCTACCATGGATCATACAATAACACTGTGTTGTTGGGAATTTTGTCATCGTATATTCAGTTTTAGGCAATCTTGCCACCTAAAAAACCTGCACTTGTACCCATATCATAGAAATTCATTTAAACCAATGTAAAATAACATAAGGATAATTCATATCAATACATTTCTCATTCATTGTCCACAACATCGATCACTTACTATCACACTTCTATGGTTATTACATAGCCTATTCACCCTGTAGATTAGTTTACCAAATGAACTTATCCATAACCATATAGTGTTGACATGTGATTGTATTTAAAACATAACATTAAACCTGGTATTCACATACCAAGATCCTTTAATCAACATTTGCATTCTAGAAGTAAATCATATAATATCTGCCATTAACAACATGACACTAATTTTTCATATTATTTACACCTTCTATTCCTCAAACAATGTACTTATTTACTAACCCCATATGTTGTCTTTATTTCATAACTCTAATTATATATTTTCCCTAATACTTCATTTTCTATAACCATTATTTATTATTTTTCATATGTCATATTCCTTTTTTCAACCTATCCATCTCGGAGTTCCATATTACCATCTTTATCACTCCCATTTTATTTGAAACTTATATATTTTCATTATATATTTATTCACATCAATCCTTAATTGTTTATGTACTTTAATTTCCTTTGTTTTTACTATATCAATGTTATCATATACTACCATATACCGATGATCATATATCTTCACCATCATCTATTTATATACTTTTGTTTTATCCTAGATATACCACCATTTTCTTATCTGTCAGACAGTTGTCTTAGGTTGATGGAAAGTTGGTTTTCATTGATGTCAACCATTGGAGAGTGATATTGTAGATTGATGTAAACCCTTAGTGATTTATGTCAACCCTTGGAGAAAGTCCAGTAGCGAATTTTGGTAGCACAAAGGTTTGGGTAATGGACCCAAGTTTGTTTGATGTATAATCGTATGATTTTTAATATATTTGAAGATGAGACTATTCTATATGGATATTATATGTCATGTCATTTCTATTTTTATGCATAACGTCACATAAGTCCTTATTGTTAGAGAGTTATGGCCATGTGAAGTTGGAGAACCCAGGTTTGGGCAATGGACCCAAGTTTGTTTGATGGATAATGGTATGAGTTTTGATATATTTGCAGGTAATACTATTCTATATGGATAGTACATGTCATTCCATTTCCGGTGGTATGTGGAACTTCACATAACTCTTCATGGTTAGAGAGTTATGACCATGTGAAGTTGGAGAACCCTCATGAGACATATAGAAGCCCCAAAAGGTCAAAGTGGTTTAAAAGATTTTAGAAGGTAAATAATAAAGTGAAGTGATGAGTGTACTATAAGTCAAAGTAAATACAAAATAAATTATTTAAATAATAAAGTTAATGGAGAAATTACTAAGTTACAAATGGTTAGAAGTGGGTTGACCCTAAAATAAGGAAAGTGGGTTAAGAGGGTTAAAAAGTAACTCCTTGAGGAAGCTACATGAAAGTATAAATAAGAGGCAAGACTCTCTCATTTTAATCGCACTTGAGAATATTGAATATCTATAGGTGATTGAGGTAACCAAAGGATATCTAAGCCAAATTTCATAGGGAAGATGAAGTAAAGAAGGAAAAAATTCAAGGGAGGATAAATTTGTTTGGTGATGCATTCTAAGGTATGTTATTTACAGGTCATCTCACCATTTTCGCAATAACTTTTTTTATAGAATGATTCAGACTGTGAAAATGAGAGGTCATTCAGGAAACATATCCAAGCAGCTATGGTACAATTTTTATCTTGTGGGTTGTTTTATTTTTGGAGTTACACTCCGTGGAAAATAGGGTTTCTGGCTAGTCCTGAAACTAGTCTAAAACAAGTGTTTCGGGTAAAAATGTCATAATGTATTCATAGAATACCCAAATTCAGTAATACCAAATGTGTTGGTTATATCACAGTCTATAGTTTACTATGTACAATTTTCATATCCATACAAAAAATATTTTGTGTGGGGCACTCTCTACAAGTTCTCTCTCTAGAATAAGCCAGAATTCATTAAGGTATGCCATTTTTTCTATAACTCCTTTTCTGAGAGGTTTCAAGTAGCGAAGCCTGGAGAAATTGTGTGAAACACACTGAATAACATTTTGTACTATTTTCAGATATTTATTCATTACAGGTGCATAGTTATGCTTATTTCATGTTAGGGTAGTTGACTAATCCAATACTAGTCATGTGAGACTAAAGTAAAGTTTGATGAAAATTCTAGTCTCTTGTTGTTAAAGTTAAGGAAGGTTTGCATCTATGTGATCATATACACCGGGTCTATTACAGAGTTACAAATCAGATTCGGATGATGAAATTGATGAGGTCTTTTGGTTGAGTTACATGTTGGGTATATGGTTGGGACAAGTAGTTGATGAGTTGGCACATACATGAGGTGTATAGTTCAAGATGTTGGTACATATTGATGAGTCCTAGTTGATGAGTAGTTGATACATTATTGGTACATACTTGGTACATGGTTAGAGGTACTTGTTAGTAGTATTGTTTACACATGGTTTATGGCTGATGTAGCATGCATGTATTGGTATATTATTAGAAGAACATATTGATCGTGGTGATGATTATGAGTTGTTTTGTTGTGATTGGTTGATGCACATCTTTGAGAGTTGTCTTGGTGATTGATCTTGGTGAGTAGATCTGATTTGGTTGATAATGTTGATTAGACAGGTTGTTGTGATAGATTGTTTGGACAGGCTGTTGTGACATGTTATTTGTACAGGTTTGGTGCATGGTTGATGCACTTGCTCATGGTACAGGTTGAGGCACAGGTTGGTGCATGGTCGATGAACTTGTTTATGGTACAGGTTGATTACAAATTGTTTGGTACTGGTTGGTGCATAGTTGATGCACTTGTTTATGGTACAGGTTGGTGTATGGTTGATTCACTTGTTTATGGTACATGTTGATTACAGGTTTAGGTATTGGTTGATGCATGGTTGATGCACGGTTCAGGTTATTGGTATAGTTTGTTTGGTGTAGGTTGGTTGGTATAGGTTTACAACAATATATCTCATAATGATAGTGTGACAGTGGTTCCATATTTCTAATTCTAGGTAAGGTCGGTTGGACAGGGCAAGGACAAGTGGTTGTATTCACCTTCCGATTGTAGCCGGAGAACAAAGGGGGTTGGAGCCTCCTTCTAGTTGTATCCAAATAATTGGGGATTTGGAGCTTCCCTCAGGTTGTGGCTTGAGAAAATAGGGGGTTGGAGCCTCCTTCCAGTTGCAGCAAGAAAACAAAGGAAGTTGGTGCTTCCAATGAATGTAATTCTTAAAGACATATAAGAAAAAGCATTATGTGTTTTTCTCCCACTTTGGGTTTTCACGTAAAAACATTGGTGTGCAGTTTATGTGTATGATTTCTCATTTGTTCATTGTTTATTTACTCTACAACTATTGGATGATAATGCTACATTGATATAACACTTGCATTTTGTGGTTAAAAAGGATTCGATTGCTCCATTACTGATTCACCCCCCCTCTCAGTAATCCAACAATTGGTATCAGAGTCGGTTCCTTTGGGAAATAGTTTAACCACTCGAAGGACATCATGGATTCTTCTGAGAATGGAATACCAATGTTTAATGGTCAGAATGGTTTTAAGTATGAGATGTGGAGAAGAAGGATGAAAGTATTTTTACATGCACATGAACATTATATTTGGCTATCAATTGTTATAGGATATGATAGTTAAAAAAGGGCAAAGACTACAACCAAGAAGGAATTGAAGAAGAATAAAAGAATATCAATGGATTTCATTTGGGAAGGATTACCTAATCCGATAAGAGAAAAGGTTGGTAAATGTTCATTAGCCAAAGAACTTTGGGATAACTTACATGACATATATTCTTCACCCATCACAAATTCATAAAATTCCAAAGAAGATGTAGATATAGATCAAGAAGAATTATGTTCACCATGTCAAAAAGATTCAGAAGATGAAGAGTACATAATCACCATAGGTATGTTGTTTTTCTTTAATTGTGAAAAACATGGACATCTTGAAATAGAATTCCATGAAGGAAATGAGAGAGAAAAAATAATTGAACAGGAAGACAATTATGAAGCAGAATTGCTTAGTGCTTTAGATGAACTAAGATGAACTAAGAGAAGAAAATAATTGATGAAACAAAAGGAAAGTGTTCATATTTTTTAAGAATCCCAACATGTCATCGAGAACTTAAGAACTCAGCTAGAAGAAGCCAGAAAGATCGAAGAAAACCTTGAATATCAAAAGAAGTATTTGGAAGACAACATAGAAGAACAAAAGGAAGAAGCGGAAATGAGAGAGAAGATATTGGCATGTCATCTTAAGGAAATAACTAACGATCTAAACCAACTTGAGGGAGATTTTGGTAAAGAAGAGAAAGGACTTGAAGAAGAAATAATCACATTAAAAATTCAGCTTGAAGAAGAGAAAAGAACAAAATAAGTCATGAAGTCTCAGATAATGATGAAAGAAGAAGAGATTGAGAAGATGGAAGAATAAGTTGTCACATTGAAAAGTAAAATCATCAATCTCAACAAGAACGTTGAAGAGACAGAAAAATCCACATCAGTTATAGAGAATGAAGAGAAGCACTCAAGGTTTCTAGAAAAGAAGAATGAAGAAAATAGAAAGAGTTATGAAGGAGTACTCAAAGGAAGGAATCATGGTCAACCAAAATCTAAAAAACCTATTAAAGATGCATCTTCAAGAAGACCATTCATGTTCAAGCCACAAAGAAGCTTCAATCATAATCATGACCAGTCAAGGAATAAATTCAAAAGGACTACACCACAAATAAGATCATTCACTCCCAGGTATGCAAATTTCTTTTATGGTCATTGTTTTCATTGTAGTAATTTTGGACATAAGGTTGTAGATTGCAGGGATTATAAAAGAAGTGTTCAAGTAAGAAGTGCATATGTGACCCCACGTAACATTGAATGTTACAAATGTCATAAC
This sequence comes from Picea engelmannii, assembly GCA_009831015.1. Classification (NCBI taxonomy): domain Eukaryota; kingdom Viridiplantae; phylum Streptophyta; class Pinopsida; order Pinales; family Pinaceae; genus Picea; species Picea engelmannii. The sequence goes on from ML782792.1 coordinate 345,353, forward strand.
TATGGACACATAGCTAGTCATTGTAGAATAATGATCGATACTTCCATGAAATAGAACACTGATATCATATATAAGAAAGTATGGATAATAAAACATGAAGAACATGTGAACAAAGACCAATTCCCAGAGATCGCAAGATTGGAAATAAAACAAGATGAAGAAAATTCTATAGAGAAAATGAAATATGTCAGATATAGAAAGGTTTGGAAAATAATTGAAAGAAAAGAAGGACAGGTAAATAAGGAATAGGTTCAAGATATTGTACTTTCATGCATTGTAGTGAAAGATGAATCCACATGAATCAAGAAAGAAGTCAAAGCTCAAAGAGATGATGAATCTACCAATGAAGATGATGATGAATACAAATCAGAGCAGGAATTGTTATGAGCCATATGACAGAGACACTTCCAGGTAATATGAATATTGGACAGGAGGAGTCTATGCAATAGCTGTGACAGACCAAAGAACCATCCTTCAAGCAACTTTTAGAGTTTGAGAAGATAGATCTAGAGTAGTCAGTTAGCAGAAGTACAATTTGATGGATTAATCAAGACTTCATGATAGTATAGTGATAAATGGGTCAACATTATGGACAGTTATGCAAGTAGAGTCTTGGACAGTATGGAGGAGAGCATGGATTCATATATTGGTTTAAAGAGTGGTTCAGAGACAAAGAAACATTATCATAATGGGTGATAGTTACAAAATAAATGGCTTGAACAATGCTAATGGATTCCAAATTGACAGATGTTTTTTGGACACATGCATTGCATATAACAGTTCACATTCAAAATCGAGTAATGCTCAAAAACAAAAAGGACAAAACTCCCTACGATCTATGGAAAAGAAGTGTAGAAAACAACCTCTACATCAAGGTAACTCAAGGTAGTATTTTATTAATTGAAATTTATGTTGATGATATTGTTTTTGGAAGTGTTAATGACAGGTTAAGCCATAAATTTGCAAAGGATATGTAGAATGAATTTGAAATTCCATTACTTGGAGAACTATCCTTCTTTTAGGGTCTTCAGATATGTCAAAGAAACCAAGGAATTTTTATTTCTCAAACTAAGTATATCAGATAAATGCTAAAGAGGTTCGGAATGGAAGATTGCAAACCAATTGCAAGTTGAGAAAAGATAACGATTCAAACTCTACAAACCAGAGGCAATACAGGTCAATGATTGGTAGCTTAATATATGTGAAAACATCTAGAATAGGTGTAATGCAAGAAGTTGGAAAAGTAGCATGATTTTATGAAGCACCAAAGGAATCACATGTCTTAGAAATAAAGAAGATTTTCAGATATCTCAAAGGAACATAAGAGTTTGTATTATGGTATCCAAAAGGAAAGGATATATCACTTATTTCCTACACAGATTCATATTGGGTAGTTTGCATTGATGACTGATGAAGCACCAATGGAGCAATGTTCTACTTAGATATACAATTTGAGTATGATGAGCCCATTCCAATCTATTTTGATAATACAATCGCCATCAGTATCTCAAAGAACCCAACTATGCACTCCAAGAAGAAGAAAATTCCAATAAAGTATCACTTTCTACGGGAACATGTTGTAGAGAAGAACATCGGAGTTGAATATGTGGGCACAAAATAACATGTGGCAGACATCTTTACAAAACTGCTTCCAAAGTAAGCCTTTGAGTATTTTGGTCTGAGACTTGGAGTAATTTCTACTCCAAAATGAATGTTTTTGAATGCTTATCTTATATGTCATAGATTTACATTAGGATGCACCATAAATAGGACATTTCAAGTTGGGGGATCAGTTTCAGGAAGAGTTCAGTTAGGTGGAGTATCCCCAAGGACAATTCAGTTAGGGGGAGCATCCCCGGAGGGAAAGATACCTTTTCCATTGATGACAAAGGGGGATATATTTATCAGATGCAGGAAAGAAATGCTTGGAGATAGAGAACATAATAATGTAGATAGGGGGAGTAGCCCAAGGAGAGTTCATTCAGGTGGAGAGACCCCAAAAAGAGATACCCTTTTCCATTGATGTCAAAGGGGGAGAGAGAGAAACATTGATGAGTATAAGCATGAATGTTATCATGACGAAGTGTTGCCATCAATGCCAAAGGGGGAGATTGTCAGAAACTTGGCTTAGGTTGATGGGAAGTTGGTATGGATTGTTAGTTATCATTGATGTCAACCATTGGAAAGTGATATTGTATATTTATGTCACCCCTTAGTGATTGATGTCAACCCTTGGAGAAAGTTCAATAGCGAATTCCAGTAGCACAAAGGTTTGGGTAATGGACCCAATTTTGTTTGATGTATAATGGTATGAGTTTTAATATATTTTAAGGTAATATTATTTTTTATGGGTAATACATGTCATTCCATTTCCGGTGGTATGTGGAATGTCACATAACTCCTCACGGTTAGAGAGTTATGGCCATCTGAAGTTGGAGAACCCAAGTTTGGGTAATGGACCCAAGTTTGTTTGATGTATAATGGTATGTGTTTTGCTAATTTTTTAGGTAATATTATTCTATATTGATAGTAAATGCCATTCCATTTCCGATGGTATGTGGAACGTCACATAACTCCTCACGGTTAGAGAGTTATGACCATGTGAAGTTGGAGAACCCTCATGAGTCATCTAGAAGACCCAAAAGGTCAAAGTGGTATAAGAGATTTTAAAAGGTAAATAATGAAGTGAAGTTATGAGTGTACTATAATTCAAAGTAAATACAAAATAAATTATTTAAATAATAAAGTTAATGGAGAAATTACTAAGTTACAAGTAGTTATAAGTGGGTCAACCCTAGAATAAGGAAAGTGGGTTAAGATGGTTAAAAGGTAACCCCTTGAGGAAGCTACATGAAAGTATAAATAAGAGGCAAGAATCTCTCATTTTAATCACACTTGAGCATATTGAATATCTACAGGTGACTAAGGTAACCAAAGAATATCTAATCCGAATTTTAGAGGGAAGGTGAAGTAAAGAAGGTTGAAATTCAAGGGAGGATAAATTCTTTTGATGATGCTTTCTAAGGTATGTTATTTACAGGTCACCTAACCATTTTTGCAATAACTTTTTGTATAGAATGATTGAAACCGTGAAAATGGGAGGCCATTGAGGAAACATATCCATGTAGCTATGGTACAAATTTCAGCTTGTGGGTCATTGTATTTTTGGACTTACAGCTATGGAAAATAGGGTTTGTGGATAGTCCTGAAACTAGTCTAAAATAGGCGTTTCAGGTAAAAACATCATAAATTATTCATAACATATCCAAATTTAGTAAGAAAAAATGTGTTGGTTATCGTACAGTATGCAGTATTCTTTGTACAATTTTTAGATCCATAAAACAAATATTATGTGCAGGGCACGCTCTACAAGTTCACTCTCTAGAATAAGCCAGAATTCAATAAGGTATGCCATTTTTTTTGTAACTCTTTTTCTGAGAGGTTCCAAATAGTGACACATGGAGGAATTGCATAAAACACACTAAAGAACATTGTGTACTATTTTTAGATCTTTATTCATTACAGGTACATAGTTATTATTATTTCAAGTTAGGGTTGTTGACTAATCCAAAACTAGTCATGTGAGACTAAAGTAAAGTTTGATGAAAATGTTAGTCTCTTGTTGTTAAAGTTAAGGAAGGTTTGTAGGTATGTGAGCATATCCACTGGGTCTATTACAGAGTTACAACTCAGATTTGGATGATGAAATTGATGAGGAATTTTGGTTGAGGTACATGTTGGGTACATGGTTGAGACAAGTAGTTGACGCGTTGGCACATACATGAGGTGTATAGTTGATGATGTTTGTGCATATTGATGAGCCATAGTTGATGAGTAGTTCATACATGATTGGTACATAATTGGTACATGGTTGGAGGCACTTGTTAGTAGTATTGCTGATACATGGTTTATGGATGATGCAACATACCTGTATTGGTATATTATTAGAAGCACATATTGATATTGGTGATGATTATTAGTTGTTTTGTTATGCTTGGTTGATGCACATCTTTGAGAGTTGTCTTGGTGATTGATCTTGGTGAGTAGATATGATTTGGTTGATAATATTGGCGATATAGGTTGTTGTGATAGGTTGTTTGGAAACGTTTTTGTGACATGTTATTTGTACAAGTTTGGTGCATGGTTGATGCATTTGTTCATGGTACAGGTTGAGGTATAGGTTGGTGCATGGTCAACACACTTGTTTATGGTACAGTTTGATTACAAGTTGTTTAATATAGGTTGGTGCACGGTTGATTCACTTGTTTATGATACAGGTTGATTACAAGTTGAGGTACTTGTTGATGCATGGTTCGGGTTATTGGTAGAAGTTGTTTGGTGCCAGTTAATTGGTATGGGTTTACAACAGTATATCTCACAGTGATAGTGTGACAGTGGTTCCATCGTTCTATTTCTATGTGAGGGTGGTTGAACGGGGCAAGGATAGGTGGTTGTAGCCACCTTTCGGTTGTAGCCAGAGAACATAGGGGGTTCTAGCCTCCTTCTGGTTGTACCTAGAGAATTGGGGAGTTTGAGCTTTTCTTAGGTTGTAGCCTAAGAAACTAGGGGGTTGGAGCCTCCTTCCAGTTGCAGTTGGAAAATAAAGGAAGTTGGTGCTTCCAATGGATGTAATTCATAAAGACATATCAGAAAAAGCATTTTGTGGTTTTCTCCCACTTTGGGTTTCCATGTAAAAAAATTGGTGTACTATGTATGTGTATGATTGCTCATTTGTTCATTGTTTATTTACTCTGCAACGATTGGATGATAATGATACATTGATATAACACTTGCATTTTTTGGTTAAAAAGGATTTGATTGCTCCATTATTGATTCAACCCCCCTCTCAGTAATCCAACATTATCTTTGTTGGACACGCCTACCACACTTAGAGGGGGGGTGAATGAGTGTGGGGCTCTTTTCCCCAAAACTTCCCTCTTGCACAAAAACTCATCAATTAGCATTCAACATTTATTCATTACCCATTGTTGTCATTTATAACCAGTTAGATGTGAGAACATATCAACAACATATATCAACAATATATCATCAACAAGTCATCACCACAATGAACACAAAGAACACAGGATGTATGTACAATTTTCTTTTTATTACGGACTACAATCCTTGGGGTTTATTAGCAACAACTGAATAGAGTACAACTCTACAAGATCACTAGATCTATATGCAAGACTCATCTTTCATTCTCAGCACCAACTGAGATGAGGCAACAATCCTCAACAGATATCAATCTATACCATAAACAAGAGCATTAACCATGCACCAACCTGTGCCAAACAACCTGTAATCAACCTGTACCATAAACAAGTGAATCCAACCATGTACCAAGTATATACCAATCATGTGTCAACCACTCATCAACAATGACTCATCAATATGTACCAACA
>ML782792.1:355761-368278 GCA_009831015.1 Picea engelmannii
ACAAGTGCATCCAACCATGTACCAAGTATATACCAATCATGTGTCAACCACTCATCAACAATGAATCATCAATATGTACCAACATCATCAACTATACACCTCATGTATGTGCCAACTCATCAACTACTTGTCTCAACCATGTTCTCAACATGTACCTCAACCAAAATCCCTCATCAATTTCATCATCCAAATATGATTTGTAGCTATGTAATAGACCTTGTGTATATGATCACATTCCTGCAAACCTTCCTTAACTTTTAAAAACAAGAGACTAGCATTTTCATCAAACATTTCTTTAGTTTCACATGCCTAGTTTTGGATTAGTCAACAACCCTAAATTTAAGTAATCATAACTTTGAACCTGTAATGTATAAAGCTATGAAACTGATATACAATGTTCTTCAGTGTGTTTTATGCAATTCCTCCAAGTGTCACTATTTGGAACCTCTCAGAAAAGGAGTCATAGCAAAAATGGCATACCTTTCTGAATTTTGGCTTATTCTAGAGAGCGACCTTCTAGAGAGTTCCCCGCACAAAATATTTGATGAAATGATATAAAACTATTACAAAGCCTACTACAGACTGTACCCTAACCAACACATTTGTTCTCAGGGAATTTGTATCTTTTATGAAGAAGTTATGACGTTTTTACCCGAAACACCTGATTTTGACTAGTTTCAGGACTGGCCACAAACCCTATTTTCCATAGAGTGTAAATCCCAAAATACAACAAAACACAAGCTGAATTATGAACCACAAATACTTGGATATGTTTTCTCACTTGCATAGCAATTTCAGGATATGAATCATTATATAAAAAAAGTTATAGCGAAAATGGTGAGATGACCTGAAAATAACATACCTTAGAAAGCACCATCAAAAGAATTTATCCTTCCTTGCATTTCGGCCTTCTTTTCTTTACTTTCCTCAGAATTTCGGCTTAGATATCATTTGTAAACCTCAGACACCTATAGATATTAAATATGCTCAAGTGTGACTCAAATGAGAGAGCCTTGCCTCTTATTTATACTCTCCAAGTAGCTTCCTTAAAAACATCTTCTAGGTCACTTGGCCCCACTTTCCTTATTTTAGGGTTCGGTACACTTCTAATTTCTCCATTAAAATTATTATTGAAATAATATTAACCCATTTCTAGGTCACTTAACCTATTTTAATTATTTTTAGGGTTAACCACTTTCCATAAATATTCCTTCTTGATTTTGTCACCTTATTTTATCATTTCTTCTTTTAGGTCACTTTGACTTCTTTGAATTTGGGGGCTTCAAACCTTCATGTGAGGGTACTTCATCTTCGTAAGGCCATAACTCTCAAACCAGGAGGAGTTATGTGACATTTCACATACCACCAGAAATGGCATGACAAGCAGTATCCATCTAGGATAGTTTCACCAACAATTTCCTTGATCTTCATCTCGTTATTCCTCATACAAGCATGGGTCCTCCAACCATTCTTCTAGGATAACTCAATCCATAAAGCATATTCCCATGAGGGATTTCACCATAAGGGGACCACTTAGGAGTTCATCCATTTGTGCACTTTATCAACCATGATAAGACAATAATGATTCATCTTTGCATCGATTGGTTTCCACTTGGACATATAACATTCTCATCAAGGGCATCATATCAATCAATTACTTGACATCAACCAATGACATCAATCAAACCAAACCGTTTACATCAATGACATATGATCCAACAATTTCCCAAGTAATCAAACCATTGGCATCAATGACAACATGATCCAACAATCTTATGTGTACTTAATTCCCATCTCTTTTTCTAAATCACACACTATGCTTACCTATTACTATAACATACACATTGTGTACCTTTAAAATATTATTTACCTTATTTATTATCCCCTAAATTCACTTCATAAACTCCTATAAATAACTTATTATAATATTACACAATCCAACATATATGATTCACATCCATCATCACAATTTCTCTCTTTGTTCATCACACATAATGTTTTCCACACACCTATCTATACATCACTCTTTTGCATTACTCTTCTTTTATATTTATTATCATGTTCCCCATTACATCACTCATTTACCATTGCTATACTCAGATATTAATGAATCTACACTTAGTGCTAATATATATCTATTTATCAAGGTCCCTTGAATAAACATTTACATTGTTATCAATTATATCATTTATTGCATTAAATACTTTTATCTTAATTAAGTATTATTATTACCTATACCTCACTTATAACAAACCCTTTTCTAACATTTAAATATAAACAATATAAAATATGTTTTAATTTTAAGTAAGACCCCTTAAATAAATATTCAAAATAAATTTAAAAATATATTTTGTTTTAAACTTATATAACCATTTATATCTCATTATATAACAATTTAAACAAATAATTATACTTTTATTTTTCTTTATTATAATCCTACTTATATTTCTTCTCACTTTGACTTAAGCAAATGAGTAATATAATCCTACTAGTATTTCTTCTCACTTTGACTTTGAATATTCTTATTTTTCCATATTCTGGCTATTACTTGTGAATTGTAAATTATGTTATAATCCTACTAGTATTTTTTCTCACTTTGAATTTGAATATTCTTACTTTGTCATCCTGATTTCTAGTAATCACTATGTTCACATGCCATTACTTGTGAATTATGAATTTCGTTATAATCCTACTAGTATTTCTTCTCACTTTGACTTTGAATATTCTTACTTTGTCATCATGATTTCTAGTAATCACTATGTTCACATGCCATGATATTTATTTACATTATTACTCCATAATATATTTTCTAGAGTTCATTAACATTCCTTATAATGTATTGTTTCATTTATCAGTCATTTTTATACTTCCATCTACCATTACATTTGTTGCCATTTTTTTAGCACATAATCATTTCTTAACTTAACAAATGCTTTATATTATTTGTAAACTCGTCATATTATTATCTCATTATCTCATAAACCTTTTATTGTTTATTCCAACTAATTTCTCTTACTTTTATAGAATACATTCAATTTACCACTTATGTAGCACACTTCACTATACTTAATCAACTATTACATTTTGTTCTTCCATATACTACACATTATTTCTAGTCCATGTGTTTCCAATCCACCTTGAATTCAATTCAAACTCTATATTTGACCTCCCTCCTATTACCTTTCATCCACCATTCTATCCTACTTTAAACATCATTAAATTTCCCAACCATTTGTGTTAATTCCTTCATAATTGTTTTAATAACCAACCCTTGAACCAACGTTCTTACTCATTACCACCAGAAGAACTAATTTTATTTATATTATATTCATCCCCTTAACCCGTGTTGACCTAATTTATTATGCACCTTATCCTTTAATCTTACTTATAACATAACTTTGCATTTTTCCATATATTGTATCTATTTACATTCACTTATGATTTTACTATCTTCGCTTACTAAACATACTGCACCTCACTCTCTTCATCTTTTGAATCTATTACTCAAATCACTAAAAACACAAATTTTTCCTACTCATTTTCTTGCAACGTATTTTTTCTTCCTCTTTAACACTTGTCTATTACTTTATTGTTAACTTGTATAACACCATTGTTCTACTCTATACACTTCCATTTATATTTGTTTCTTTAGTATAACCCTCAACTATACAATAATTTGTATTTATCATCAACTTGTTATTGCATTTTTTTTATAATTATTTTGCTATCACTTTTCCCTTATCCACTTGTCTTTGCACCCACTTTATACTATTTAACTATACACCACCTTGATTACTAGTGCATCTCACCCACATACTTCCCAAATTTTCCATCTATCACACTTTTACATTGCTTACCTTTTTTTTTTCTCGTGTGTGTAGCTGATTTTATCTTTGTATAAAACTATTACACTCAACCTTGTACATGCCTTCTTATTACACTACCCTTTTTAATATACCCAATTTTCAACATTTTACCATTGCTCATTATAACCATTTTTTTTAATGTTTCCTTTCTACTCTTTATATTCAACTCTTCCTACTCTTTGGATTCATTAATACCCACTATTGTGTATTAATTCATGCCACACACACACACACACACACACACACACACACACACACACACACACACACATATATATAATTCATTTTTATGATATTATGTTTCTTCTAGTGAGATAAGACCCTTTATAATATTATATATAAAAATAAGAGCCATTTTTCAATAAAAAATAAATTAAATCTATTTATAATAACTCTCTCAACTCAATCTAAATCCATTTATAATAAATCTTTTAAATCAGATCTAAATATTTTGATAACAATTCTTTTAAATCAAATCTAAATCGATTTATAACAAGTGTCGTGTGGCAGCGTAGTCCCTGTCAGGTTGAATTGGGATAGGAAAAAGTAGCAGAGGCAGATGGAAACTGCAGCGGAGATGTGGCAAGCAGCATGAAGCACAGGTGGTATCCATGCAGTGCATGACACATGGTTTTTTGAAAGTATATAATCTATTTTACTATGTTGAAAAATTATGTCTATTTTGTTTGTATATTAAGAAAATACAATTCCTGCATAGTGGAAGATAAAAAATTATGATGACATAAATATAAAAGAAGACAAAAAAATAGTTTAATTTGAAATATATCAAAAACTTTACATATTCCTAGAAATTTAAATGCATTTTTCATATAGACTGGTGGAACATAAAAATGTATGAGGACATAAATATAAAAGGAGATTAAAAAACAGTTTTATTTGATATATATCAAAAAATAATAGTCGGTTACATATTCCTGGAAATTTCAATGCATTTGTCATATAGAATGGGATTGGGGCTCCTGCGGAGCATAAGAGAAATATGTACAAGAAACAAGACTGTACAAATAAGAAGTAGGCGGTGGTAGAGTGTAATACATGAAAAGAATAAATTGAAAGCGATCAATCTTTGGCTAGATGTTTCTATTTAAAAAAGTGGAATAACTGAGTTGATAAACAAAGAAGGATGCAATCAATAGACTTACAGTGATGGTACATATGACCCCTTTTTCCATTTGCTTGTTGATTCCTTTTCATTGATGTCATCGATGGTTGTTGGAATCATGGAAACTACCTATTTCCTTTCATCGGTGACCTACTTCAATTCCCTTTCGACCCATTATTCCATGTAGATTCTCATTGGGGCGACGTTGATCTCATTCCGTTGAAAATTTCCTTTTCTAATTCTATGAAGTCGATAGAAAGATTACGCAGATCCTGATCAATTTCCTCATTTTGTACTGAATAGTCGACTAGCCAGTCGTCGAAGCCATCTTGACCATATTCAAAGATGTTGTAAAACTTTTCCAAAGACAACGCCTTAAAAATATCACCTTGTTTATCGAAGTCTTGCCTAGTTAAGAGAAAGGAGTTGATGATTAAGTTGGGGTCTTGGAAGTCGTACGTCCTTCTGGCTAAGTTTATCCTGGACATATTTGTGAATAATTTTTCTTTATTTGACATGGCTTGTTCACATGACTGAACAATGAGATGCAGGTTCTTCACTTTTTCTTTCCATCATGCATTTAATTGACTGATCCAGTTTTTGGATGGGAGATCTTGTTGTCTTCTTCTTCTTTTTTTCATGTGGTTGAAAATGGTGCCAAAAGGAAGGACCGTGTTTAAATATAAATGTTCTTCATATTTTAATTTCTTTTGCAAATGTTCAAGCAAATTATGTGCCCTCGTTCCAAGGGAAGTCATGGTTTGTGATGTTTCCCACGCCTCAATAACGAATTCCATTCTTTTATTGATATTATTCTCCACATATCCTCTACACGATGCGAGGAGGTTGGAGGATCCTTTTAACTTGGCAGTAGGGGTAGCAGGAATGGCTATTGCCAAAGGATTGGCAATTAATGGAATAGGAATCAAAACCTCTTCCAATTCTGTGACCCAGTCCTTCAGTCTGGCATTCTCGGTCTTGATGCATCCAATGGAATCATCAAGTGCATATGCAATTTCTATGTTAATTCAACAAATTTGGGATGGCTGCATGTTTGCAAGGTTAAACTCCGAACGAGATTTTCCTTACTTATTTTTACATCTTTTTTTCAATAATCAATTTTTTGGACTGGTTGTAAAAAACAATGCTATGGAACATGAAGGATTCATCTTTGTCAAAATTTTAGGTATCCGATATGTCCATTGGAAGACTATGTTGGATCGCATCTTCGGGCTGATCAAGGTAGCAGAATACGCTATCCATATCAGGCTCAAGTTCCATGTTATCACTCCGAATTTTGGGTTCTTCCGCATGTCCCACAATTTTTTTTCTCTTCTTGTCTACTGGAATATTGTGAGAACTATCAATTTTAGGATGAGGAGGGTCATTATGACCTCCTCCATTTGAAGAACTCTGAGTTTCTTTGTTGTTGTGGTGGGCTATTGGAGTGATGCTCCGGGATGTCGTACTTGGGAGTGTTATCCGTCAATTGAACACTCTTCTCACCGGGGCCTTTTCCCTATTGCTTTTACAATTTAGTGATGCTTTGCAGTGTATCTAGGTCACTGACATCAAAAGCAGGAGCATTGTCGCCAGTGTCTCTATTTTCGGTCAAGTGCTTTTTGAAAAAAAAATTGTCGAAGCCAAGTGTTTGTAAATGTTGTTAAAAAAAATTATTGGGGTCGAACACTCTTAGGATTTCAGCATATATTAGGTTCAATTTTCTAGAATGGGCTGTGAATTCATCAATTTTGTTGACATTCCTCAACATGAAGTCCCCAAATTTCCAAGGAAGAGGAATGGACTATTTTTTTCTCTTCTCTTGGAATAGATGCAAACAATAGTTGTATTTCCTTGCTACTTCTATAGCATACATTATGTTCTTAATGTGACATGGAAGGAGAGGAGGTTTTTCCCTCAAGCCAAAAATCCTTATCATAGTGTAATTATCCAAATGTTCAAGTGTCCCCTTCTTGTCCAAAAAAATGGTTGTTTGTTTAGATATGTAGGGAGAATCTTCTCCTAACAAAAAAACTTTGAAAACAGACACGGGGCCATTAAAAACCTCATAAAAACAGTGGGAGGCCCTATTCTTCCACAAGTCCTGGTACCAGAACATTACTGGGTCGAATTCCCAGTTGACCTTCTTGGATAGAGATAGTTTTGGAAACTAGGTACAATGTGTTATCGCAAAAACTAAGTAGGATGACATATATAATTTCTTCTCCTTTTTGAAGCTTGACAATTGGGAACAGATTTCATGGGAAATTAGCTTGCCCCAATTGAAAATGGCTTCTTCCTTGATTGTGAAATACAAAATATAAAGAGTCATCTGGGAAATAGTTGTTTTGGACTCTTGTCCCTTTATTCTTGTAAACAACTAGGAAATTTCGCGAAATGGATTTCTAAATGAACTAACCTACAAGCTTGTGATATCTTCAGGAACTATGATCGGGTCTTCCAAGAAATTGGGAAAGAGGTCCAACCCATTATTATGCTTTGTTAGGAACTGCTTGGAATCTTATCCTTTGAACGAAAATGTTAGCTTTGACAATCTTAACATCTAGTGGAATACCTGAGGTGACAAAGAAATAGAAGAGCGGTCCCACAATGGAATAATTCTTTTGTTTGAAATAAATTTATCAGGGCACCAAGATACCATCTCCTTACATTCAAAAACTTCAGGGACATAGCCTACATGAGAAATCCCATAGGTCCAAATTACTTCGTTTTGGGTGACAGGGGATGAGTAATAAGAATATGCCCTAGACCACTAGAAGTTCTAGTCCTAGCACTCGAATATGTTCACTCTATCTCCATAGAACTGATGTCGAGTTGATGCCATAGGTTTATGAGAATGTTCATTTTCTCCAGACAATGGTTGAAATGAATAGTTGGAGGTGATAATATAACTCTCTACAATTGTTGGTTAAATGACTATGAATGAGAAATCTCCTCGAGAATTTTGTTGATTAATGACAATCTATATGGGTGTTTCATGATGAATTGTTAGTAGTAAATATTACTTATTTCATATTTAGAAGTACGAAGGTGGCGGGTACGATGAAGAGAAATTAAGGATTGGAGGTTTCGTGAATGTGCCAATCCGACAATGTGCGAACGACATTTCATGATTTTGAAATCAACACTCGGAATGGATAATATAACCCTCCACAAATATTGGTTTAATGTGTATTAATAGGAGATATCCTCGAGCCTTTCGTCCATCAATGACAATCTATACAGTTCCTGCATGATGAGTTGTTATAATTAAATGTCACTAATTTCATATTTAGAAACAAGATATATATATATATATATATATATATATTATTATAGAAAAGTGAGAAGGTCACAGAGATGGGGAAGAGCAAGGAATGAATGGCAAGGTCTAAAAAGCAGTCGGACGGGATTCAAAATAGGCTTACACAGGATACTCAGGAGAGGTGAGTTTCTGATGGTCAAATTTTATGTATCATAAGTTTTTACTGCAAAATGTGTAAAACGAAAGAGAGCATGATGGGGCAGTTCAATGGCCGGTTTGTATATTTTCATAATTTGAGGAAAGTGGCTAAGTATTGAATAGGGAAACGATCGTTCAGGCTCATTTTTGGAATCAAGGATTGAATATTTTGTGAACAAACCAACCCGACGACGCACATATGACATTCCATGATGTTTGAAATTAACACTCAGAGGATAATATAACCATTTGGAAATTTTGGTTTTATGCGTTTTAATGGGAGATCTCCTCAAATCCTGGTTTAGCATTAAAACTTGATAATTGCATACCTAGAAATAAGATCTTATATATAATTTCTAATTGCTAATTGAAAAAGGGCATGAACACAAGAAACAATGATTAGGAATTGGATATTTCTTGAACCTGCCAACCCGACGATCCGCGAAAGAAATTTGAAGAAATGGAAAAGTATGGAAAGCAAATGGATGAGCTTCAAAATGGGGTGACAATAGTTCCAAAGGAGATGTGAGGACCCGACTGTCAAATTGTATGTCTCGGAAGTTTTCAGTGAAAAATGTGTACCAAGGAAGATGGCATGATAGGTAGACTATAATACGGAAGACAGTATGATGTGATTTTAGTTTTAAATTTGTATATCACAGAAGTCGGGGTACTATTTGCAGGTCATGGAACAATAGAAGTACAGTCTAGAGCCTACCTACTGGGAATCCACAGTCGGAGAAGTGATTGAGTATGGAATGGGGAAGCAGTTTGTCGGTGTCGCAACATAAAAGAACAAGTGCAAACTTGAACCCGCAAGTCCTCCTACCTGCGCACATAGACATTTTTGGAAAAACGAATAAGTGATAAGAAAGATGAAGTTGATGAAAAAGAGAAATGGATATTTGGTTAATTATAGAAGATGGAAAAGAAGGGATAATATATTCACATCTCTAATAGATATACTATTTCCTGGAAAGATTTTTTTTGCATGTTTCTGGAGAAGTTATATACTTATTTCATATACATGGAAAGAAGTGCGAAGGTGGCGAGCACAAAAAACAATGACTAGGAATTGGAAATTGTCTACTATCCGTGAAAGAGATTGCAAGAAATGGCCATGGAAATCAGTCAGATGGGTGTCAAAATAGGATGACAAGGGTTCCCGAGGAAACATGAGACCCCAAGGGTCAAATTTCATTGATCGAAACTTTTGAGTGCATACTATTTAACATGGAAGAGGGAATGGTGTAGGAATCCGAAAGACGGGCTCCAAGATAGGTTGGCAAGGGTTCCCGAGGAGAGATGAGGTACCGGTGGTCAAATTGTATTGATAGGAACTTTTGACTGCATAGTGTGTAACACAGAAGAGGGATTGATGTAGGATTCTTGAACTCACAAGTCCGCCAACCCACGCAGCTAGATATTTTTGGAAAAATGACTAAGTGACGAGAAATATAAAGTACAAGGAAAAGAGAAATGGCAATTTGGTTAAGTATACAAGATGAAAAAGAATGTCTAATATATTCACATCTATAAAATATATTCCATTTCTTGGAAAGATATTTTATGCATGTTTCTAGAGAAGTTATATACTTATTGAATATAGTTGGAAATAAGTGTGAAGGTGGTGGGGACAGAAAACAACGACTAGGAATTGGAAATTGTCTAAACCCGCCAACCTGACGATCTGCAAAAGAGATTACAAGAAATGGTTGTGGAAAGTGGTCGGATGGGCATCAAAATAGGATGAAAAGGGTCCCGAAGGACACATGAGGTCTCGATGGTCAAATTGTATTAATCGAAACTTTTCAGTGCATACTGTGTAACACGGAAGAGGGCTAATGTAGGAGTCTGGAAGTCAATTTGTATATATTGGAAGTGTGGAGCATTGTTTGCAAGTCAAGGAACACTGGAAGTGTAGTTCGCATGTTTGGGAATACGCAAGAGAAAAAATTCGGGTAAGTATGGAATTGGAGGCGCGAAAGAGATTCAAAGAAATGGAGAAATATGTAAAGTGGGCGAAGGGGATTCAAAACGAGGTGACAATAGCTCCCTAGTAGATGTGAGGACCCGAAGGTCAAATTACAGGTCTCAGAATTTTTGTGTGCAAACTATGTATCATGGAAGAGGGTATGATGTAGGAGTGCAGCAACAAATTTGTATATCGAAGAGGCCCGAGTGTTGTTTGCAGGCCACGGAACAATGGAAGTGCAATATAGAGCCTGCCTCCCATGAATTCGTGATCTGAAAAGTGCCTAGGCATCGAATGGATAGTGGTTGGTAGGAGTTTCATTTTCGGAAAAATGACTAAGTAATGAGAAAGAGAGAGTAGAGGGGAAAAATAAATGACAATTTGGTCAGGTATATGTTGGTCACTATAATTGATTATTTAACTAAACAATCAAGTGCTACATAAATCGTCAACCCAAGGAAGTTTGTTTATTTCAAAGGTAATCACGCACTATATATGCTCAATCTCAAAAGCAACCTAGAGTTGTAGTAAAAACATATTAATCACACTTTGCCTTGAACAAACTGAAGTTCTAACTTGAATTATAGGAAATAAACCTACCTGTTGTAGAGCTCAAAGTTTAAAGGAATGATTAATTGAAGAATCTTGGATTACATTAAAATAACAACAAGATACCACAACAGGAAAGACCAACTATTATGTAACCAGAGAACATGACCCTATTCCCAAAGCAGGAATCTTCAGCACCTGTTTCTGATCATCACACTCTCATGAACTCATTAATGATTGAAATTATTGACACATACTGAAGGTTAACTAACTCTTAACAGAGAATAGGACCCTATTTCTTAAGCAGGAAACTTCAACACTTGTTTCTGATTAGCACATTTTCATGAACTCATTAAAGAAATTGACATGCACCGAAGGCTAACTATCTCTAACAGAGAACAGGACCCTATTCCCGAAACAAGAACCTTCAACACCTATCCCTGATTATTAAGATTTCATAAATTCACCAAGCAGGATTGCTAACTGGAATGATTAATAGTTACCCAAGCATGAATCATATGAAAACACAGTAACAATCGGTAAAGCAGAGTTTCAGCAAGACAGTTCAGCAAAGTAGTGTTTCAGCAAAATAGTTCAGTAAAGTAGTGTTTCAGCAAAACAAAATTTAATCAAGGCATAAATATAAATAACACTAACACATTACAATGATAACGAGTGAATCTTGTGAATAAGGTGGGCCCTCCATTCTCAGAAGATTCCCCCGAAACGAAAGGAACTAGAGAGAAATGCTCAGATCACTCTTTTATTCATCTGTCAACTGTGTTACATTACAATCTGAAGTAAAACACGTCCCTCTCTGTAAATCCTTTCCTTGTAAAAAAAAGAAGGTCCTCTCTAATGATGATTTCCTCTTATTTGAAGAGGAGAATCCCTTTGATACAATTTGATCAACAAATTACAGGTGCATATCTGAGTCCTATTCTTAGTCGAATCGACTTTCTAAACTGGAATAGGATATCCTAGTATCCCATAACAGAATGCTATTTCAAGTGCTGAGTGAGGTGTTGTTGTTGTGGCTTGGAGTAACAGCTTCTTTATTTGTCTTCTGTTATTGTTGTTGTATGTTGTTTCGACATCGCAAATCGCGGGTTGTTTCAGCCACGGGATTTCTGTTCTAACTGTTTCGGCAACTTGGTCTCAGGCAGCAGTGATGGTTAATGCTAGCTCAAGGTGCGGCTGTTGTGGTCAATGTAACAGTTTGTGTTTTTGTTTCAGCATCGTTGACCACGAACTGTGTAACAGCTTCTTCTATGTGAGTTTCAACATCATTGACCGTGGACTATGTAACAACTTCTTCTGTGTGAGTTTCAACATCATTGACCACGGACTGTGTAATAGCTTCTTCTGTGTGATTTTTTGTTTCAGCCACAGGGTTTACGTGCTTTAAATGTTTCAGCAACAGGCCTCAATGCTAATCTGCAGTTCGAACTGTTTCAACACTTATACATTTCTGATCAATGGTTAAGTACGAGAGTAATGTAAAATTATATGCAAAACAGATTAAACATATAGTAAAGAGA
>ML782792.1:373731-402350 GCA_009831015.1 Picea engelmannii
ATCAACAACTACATTTTCTTTTCCTGGTCTATCTACAATTGTAATATCAAATTCTTGCAATAATAGTAACCATCTGGTGACTCGAGCATTTGTGATAGGTTTGTTCATTAAATATTTGATAGCTAAGTGATCAGTATGGACAAGAGTAGAGTAGCCAATAATGTAATGTCTAAATTTAGTAATGGCATAGATAACTGCTAAGAATTCATTTTCGGTAACTGTATAATTGAGTTCAGCAGGAGTCATATTCTTGCTAATGAAATAGATAGCATAAGGGAGATGATTTTCTTCTTGTCCCAAGACAGCTCCTATTGCAGTATCTAAAGCATCCGAGGATATATGAAAGGGAAGTGTCCAATCAGGTCCTCTAAGAATAGGAGTTGTAGATAATTGATGTTTAAGTGTATTAAATGCTTCCTGGCAAGAATTAGTTCATTTGAATTCAACATTTTTCATCAGTAACACAAACGGGGGAGAAGCTATTTTGGAATTTTTTTTGATAAATCTTCTATAGTATCCAGCATGTCCTAGAAAACTTCTTACCTCTGTTTGGGTTTTGAGAGTAGGAAGGTCTTTAATGACTTGTATCTTGGATGGATCCACCTGAATTTCTTGAGATGAGATAAAATTTCCAAGCACTATTCCTTCACTCATCATCATATGACATTTTTTTGTACTTAGGGAGAGTTGGGCTTGTATGCATTGTTTAAGCACTTTCTCAAGGTTTTGTAGTGCTTCCTAAAAAGAAACACCATAAGGAGTAAAGTCATCCATAATAATTTCCATAGAGTCATTAAGCATATCAGAAAAGATTCCTAAAACTGCTCTTTGGAAGGTTGTTGGTGCATTACATAGTCGAAATGGGAGAACTCTATAAGAAAGGATTCCCCAAGGGCTAGTAAAAGTGGTTTATCTTGATCTTGATGTGCAATTTTGATCTGATTACACCCACTGAAACCATCTAAAAATGAGAAAAAATTCTTCCCTGAAAAATTGTCTAACACCTGATCGATGAATGGTAATGGAAAGTGATCTTTCTGAGTTTCTTTATTTAAGGCTCTATAGTCCACACATACTCTCCATTTCCCGTTTTTATTAGGAGCTATTACCAATGGGGACACCCATTCATTGTCTAATATAGGATATATAAACCCTGCATTGAGCAATTTTTGAAGTTCTTCATTAAGGATTTGTCTTAAATTAGGGTTCATTTGTCATTGAGATTGGTAGATTGGTCGACAATATTCCTTAATATATATTCGATGAGTACATAATTCGGGAGAGATTCCTTTCATATCTGTATAATCCCATGCGAATGCTTCTTTATTTTCCAGAAGTAACTTCATTAATTGTTGTGTTTCAACATCTGTCAGGTTGGGGTTTATGTTTAATGTTTTGCCAGGTTCAATTTCCACTAGTATGCTTTTAGAAGGGATGGTGGTATATGTTTGAGGTGGGTTTCCAGAGTTAAGGTTTTCCTGATTATCTGACTCCAACAGTGCAGCTAGCTGGTTATGAGTTTCTAGAGTCACAGAGGAGGGTTCAAAAATAAAATTATTAATTACTTCATCCTCGGTGGAGTCTTTAAGGCTTAGATCTTGTCCGATAGTCAACATGGGTTGAGTAAGTTGATCATCAAAGTCTACCCATACAGAATTATCATTATTAATCAGGGGTGTAGAGTGAGGGTAGAGGGTAAGCTGTTTAGTTTCGTAACCATTAAAAATTGTCATTGAATCTGATCTACAATTGATAAAAGCATCTGCTATGGCTATCCAAGGCCTGCCCAAAATTAGAGGGTGGCCCCACAACTTTGTTTTAGGTTGTAGTACCACAAAGTCAGCTAGATAATTCGAGGATTCCACTGAGATAATTAGGTCTTCAATGACTCCCTCTGGTTTAATTGTGGATTGGTCAGCTAATTCTAGGATAGTTGGGGTGTCTCTAGTTTCATTTTGCAATTGTAATAGTTGTGAGGTTTCCAGAGTCATAATATTGATAGCGGCACCTAAGTCTACCAGGACTCGAGGGATTATTGTTTTTCCAATTTGTACTAAGATGGTAGGGTGGCCAGGATCACCATATTTAACTATGGGGGCTTTACCTGACATTAGTGCAGACAAGTCACCCATAACATGGAATGTGAGGGGATCCTTAATTTTCCTATCAGGCTTCTTAACACAAATGTCTCGCATCGTCCTGGCATAAATTGGTACATCTCGGAGTGCTTGTAGTAGAGGAATTTTGAAATAAAGATTCTGTAATTCCCCTAGAAGATTGAAAGCAGGTGGATCAAGCATTTTAGTCAAAGCTAAACGCTCAAGAAATGGTGGTTTTGTTGTTTCAGCAGCATTGTTAGAGGATGATTGTACCTTTTCAGTTACATCATGCTCCTTTGTTTCCTCTTTATCAAAAGAGGTAACATCGGCTATGATAGGTTCTACTATTCTCCAAGATCGTAAATGAATATCGTTGCATTGTGTAGGGATAAGAGAAAATGTAGGCTGGTTATGAATATCAATGCACTACACAGCTTTATTATTGGGGTTAGGGTTAGGTTGTACAGGTAGCTGGGGTCTCATCATTTGATTTTTCGGTGGAGTACCTGATGGTAAGGAGAGTGGTTGCAGAAATTGTGATTGAGGTAATTGATTTGGGAAGGGGGGTTGTTGTCCTCTCCAATTTGGATTCCATTGGTTCTGATATGGTTGTTGTTTTTGTGGAGGCCAAGGAGTCCACATTGACAGATCAACAAAGGGTGGGTTAGTTTGTTGCATGGGTGGGTAATTCATTTGATTTGGATATTGCATTTGATTATAGGGAGGGTAACTCATTTGATTGAAAGAAATATAATTATTCCAATGATTAGAAGATGTAAATGGCATGTTAGGATTCATACCTTGTCCCCGTGGTTTCCATTGCCTCCTCTGTGTAATGCTGCCTTGATCCCTGGTAAAGATGGACATTGTTGAGTTTCATGATCTTTATCACAGATGGTGCAGATTGGCTTTTTGTCCAATGGACATTCCCTTCGTGGGTGCTTGTCTCTGCATTTAGAACAAAAGATGGACAGGGTTGCTTCTGCTTTTGCTTGCTTCTTTTGAATCTACGGGGTGTCAATTTGTGAGGCAAAAGATCTTAACATTTCAGTTTTAAAAACTTCAAGTAAATTACCTATTTCGGATCTTGTTGCTCCCCCACTGGCTGATTTTTGGAATCTTGAAAATGTGGTGTCCCTGCTACTTGATCTATTTCTTGAAGCTCCTCTTGAACATCTTTTACATAGGTTAACAATTTCATCGTATGATTCCTTAGATATGTTCCCTTTTCCAAGCATATTCAACATATCTAGACAGTCATCCCTTACTCCTTTTAGTAATATGGTTTTAAGAATATCTTTACTTACATTGGGGTGACTGGATCTTTGTAGATTATATTGTAGCCTTTCTACAAAGTCCTCCAGATTTTCATCCTCTTTCTGCATCATCCTAAATAGTTCCTCCCTTTTTTCTCTTGTTCGTCAATAGTCTTGGTATTTATTCAGGAATTGATGTTTCATTTGGTCCCATGTTGTGATTACATGGCCTCCAAGACTCATGAACCATATTAGTGTATTTCCTTTCAATGTTGTTGGAAATAGTTTTAATTTTTGAGCATTGGAAATGTAATTGATGCAGGAGCATCCCTCACATCAAGCAAGCTAGCGCGGAAGACAAAGGACAGCTGGGCAGACCCAACCAAATTTTTGAATTTTCCCTTAAATTTGATGTGCCAAATATAAATGAGATCATTTAATGAAGGCGCCTTGGTATAATGTAATCAGACCTTGAGCACCCCGCTCTCATCTGAAGTAGATGGAGGCATTTATAGTAGTTAATGCAGGTAGATAGAGATTTAATATTAGATTAGACAGTTTTAGAAGAAAAGAGGGAAACTGGATATAGAAACCCTCATTGTGCATTGTAACATAATCCTGAGCATTGAGAAGAGAAGCAGAGAGCTGCGGAAGAACACCCATTTATAGAGATTGAATTAATAGAAGATTTTAATTCAAATCCATGGCGTTGTGTTTGTTCTCTGTGTATGTATGTTGAATTCTATGCTCATGAGTATTTACTTCCTGTTATTCATTTGTTTTACATGCTATGTATGAATGATTTCTTGCTAAGTGTTTGAAATCTGAGAAAGGAAGTAGAAGAAATGAGTTTCAATTGTTTCTCTATCTGAGCAAGGATTCCTGCAAGGAGTGCAGTTGAAGTCATCCACAAGGAGTACGTTGACAGAAGGCTCAGATAGTTTAACTTTTGTGCTCAGAAGTGAGATTGGGTATACGAGCCATGCAAGGAGTGCGCAGGCTAAGGGGAGTCTCAGTTGTGAATCTGAGCGAAGTATTGAAGGACTGTTGCTGCAGGTGTGTGCAGAGTCAAAAGAAATCAACACTTGGAGGTGTTTGAGAACTCCCGCAAGGAGTGCATGCAAGGACCCTCTTTGAGGTTGAAAGTGTGAGGAAGCTCAAGAGGGATAAGGCTTTCAATCTTGTCGAAGATAAGCACTGGGAGTTTGTGTGGTGGAGTGCTTAAAAAAAAATAGGCGTTGTACAGTTGCACCGTAGGCGGACAAGTTCCACGGAGGGACACTTGGTTATTCTCTAGAAATCGCCAAAGGGAAGAAATTGACGGTTAGGATCTTGAGAGGAGAATCTGTGAAATCCCGTCAGCTGTCTGATCTGATAGGAGTTGCACAAGGTTTAAACCCTCGTAGGAAGAGTAAGAATCCCAAGAGGCGTCGGGAGTCGGGAAATCGGAGTTCCTGAGGTCGTGAGAGCCAGGACATCAGAAGTCTCGAAACCTCAACGAGCTCAGAGCCGTCCATTTGTTGGGATAGGTGGCATGGATTGAGACTTCATCGGCATTACGGAGATTCAGAAGACAAGGATCCATGACTAGTTGAACCCCGAAACGGCGAAAGGATCATAGCCGAAGGATCTCAGGGAGGACATGTGTCGTGTGGTTTTCTAGATCAGGAATGTGGTCATCGGGGTTTAGGTAAGTGAGTGTTCATGGTCTTGTAAAGTATCAAAACAACGAGAACTAATATAAACCATCCATTCATTTTGGATGCGTGTCAGAGATCTCAAGGGAGTCGGAGTTCGGCATTTCACGAGTCCTAGGGACGAAGCATCCAGGGCATCAGAAATCGCGAAATCCTGAGAGTTAATCAAGACCATCCATCAGGGGAGGACGCGTGGAAGCAATCGGAGCCACCGGGAAAAGTCCCGACCAGGAAGTCATCTATCGGTGTTTGGGTCATCGGGATATCAGGGATCCTGGTGACAAGGTGTTTATGAATTTTGGAATTGCGAAGTCTGAAACCCCGACAGGGAGGAAGGTGCCACCGTGGGGCCAGCTATCATCAAACCAGAGAGCCGAGATTCGAGGGATCAAGAATCCCATGGGAAAGTGATTTTCAACATTTGAAACCCCGAAACTCCGATGAGGAATATGACTGCGGTCATATAAGGGGAGGTCATGTGGACCAAGATCTTAGCCTGGAGGGCTAATGAAAATTCGAGCACATCAGGATTTTAAAGTCAGAAACCCCGATGAGAAAGAATATAAGGCTGCGGTCTTATGGAAAGTGGTCGCGTGGACTAAAGGCTTAGCCTGGGAGGCTAAGGTAGCAGAGGAGTGTATCGGGGATCGAGGATATATAAAACAAGTTGTTTGGACACCACAAGTGCCAAAATTCTGATAGGAGGAACCCCGATAACAAAAGGCAGCGTTGATTTAAAAGAAAGAGAGACCTCATGAGAGAGTTGTTGTGGGTGAAAATTTCCCGATAGGGAAATAGAAGAACCTTTCAGTTCTTCGGGCCGAGGAAGAAGGAAGGATCCTGTGAGCAGATGTGCCTAGCAGGCATGCCTGTGTCAAGTGGTATCAGAGCTTAGAAAATATTATTTTCTTTCTGTAGCAGAGAAAAAGGAGAATTCACCATGCCACCAAAGAGAAGGGATAGACAATCACCTAATCTAGAGGAGGAAAGGGAGATGCCCAGAGGTAGGGGTAGGCAAGTGCAGAATCCAGAAGTGGAAAGAGAACTGCATGACTTACGCGCTACGATTGTGGACATGGATATAATACAAAGGCGCAAAGCTGATGAAGGAGATATTAGTGAGTCTAAAAATGAGGATGATGTTGCACATGGAGAAGAAGAAATCCCAGTAGAAGATGCAGCAAATGAGCGCTTACTTAAAGCTGTTGCAAGAATGGGTGCAAAGGTGAAAATGGGCATTCCAGTTTATGAGGGAAATCTGGATGTAGAAGAGCTTCTAGACTAGATTAGAGCTCTAGAAACCTATTTTGACTATGAAGACATCAAAGGGGACAATAAATTCAGGCATGTTGCCACAAGATTAAAAGTACATGCAGCCTTGTGGTGGGATGAACTACAAGCTGACAGGCGTTGCCAAGACAAGCAGAAAATTAAGAGCTGGGACAGGATGATTGCAAAGATGAAGGAAAAATTCATTCCCAGGGACTATCAAATTTATTTGTTCAGGAGGATGTAGAACCTAAGACAGAAGCTAATCACAGTAAAGGAATATACTGAAGAGTTTTACAGGTTGAATATCAGGGCAGGTCATCGCGAAAGCAATGAAGAAAAAGTGGCTAGGTATATGAATGGCCTGAGATATGAGATTCAGGATGAAATTAGTATGGAAACCATATGAATGGTAGAGGATGCTTATCAAATGGATTTAAAGGTGGAAGAGAAGCTGAGTCGAAAGCAAAGTCAGAGGATCTAAGGCAGGAGTCAGCGCAGGAGAAAATCCGTTGCTCAAGAAAGAACCCAGAAGCCCAGGGACGGCTCGAAGAAACCTCAGACTCGGACAAAGAGAGGTGGAAGTTCACAGCGAGGGAATACGTTGAACAAAGAGAACAACATACTGAGCAGAGAGGAGGATATGTTGATAATAATAGATTTCCTCATACCAGAGGTAGAGGAAGAGGAAGAGGTGGAGTAATCACATGCTTCACATGTGGGAAGAATGGGCACAAGTATTACGAGTGTCCAGAGAAAAATAAAGATGGAGGAGAAACTCACATCGCTGAGGCACAGAGGTGAGATGTTGAAGCATAAGACGTTGAAGGTGGAAGATCGTTGATGATGCAAAAAGTCCTTTTGACACCAGACAAAGAAGTGGAAGGTTCTATCCAAAGGACCAGACTTTTCAGAACAACTTACAAGACCAAGGGTTGGGCATGCAAGGTCATTGTGGACAACAGTAGCACTGATAATCTTGTTTCAACCGAGATGGTATAAAGGCTGGAGCTAGAGACGACTGATCATCCAAGTCCATATAAAGTTTCGTGGCTACAAAAAGGACATCAAGTAAATGTCACCAAACAGTGCTTAGTTGAATTTAAGATAGGAGGATATAATGATAAGATATTATGTGATGTCATTCCTATGGATGTTTTTCATCTATTGCTGGGTAGACCATGGCAATATGATAGAAATGTGATTCATGATGGGAGAATGAACACATACACCCTGTAGAAGAATGGGAGGACGCACGTGTTGCTTCCAATAAAGGATAAGGAGGTGAAGACGGAAGTAAGCAACACAATACTTCTCATGAGTGGGAAGGAACTTCTTACCGAGGTTAAGAAGAAGGAGGATCCATATTTCTTTGTGGTCAAGAAGCCGAAGATTGTTCTGACTAGCACAAGAGTGGATGATTTTCCAGAAGAAGTTCAGGGACTGCTGGAAGAGTTCGCTGATATAGTATTGGACGAATTACCTCGTTTGTTGCCACCGATGATAAGTGTGAGTCATCATATCGACCTCATACCCAGAGCCAGTTTTCCAAACAAAGCCACGTATAGATTGTCACCGCAAGAGAATGAAGAGGTCAAAAGACAAGTCCAGGATTTGTTGGACAAAAGTTTGGTCAGGGAAAGCTTGAGTCTGTGTGTTGTTCCGATGGTGCTCAGTCCAAAGAAAGACGGAGGCTGGAGGATGTGCACTAGTTCAAGAGCCATTAACAAGATAACCATCAGGTACAGGTTTCCATTACCAAGGATGGACGACTTGATGGATTGCTTAAGTGGAGCAATTTTTTTTTCAAAGATTGATTTGAAGAGTGGATATCACCAAATTCGCATGAGAGAAGGTGATGAATGGAAAATAGCATTCAAGACAAACGAAGGTTTGTATGAATGGCTTGTTATGTCGTTTAGCTTAACAAATGTGCCAAGCACCTTTATGAGGTTGATGAATGAAGTCCTGAAGGATTTCATCGGAAAATTTGTTATCGTATATCTGGATGATATACTGATTTTCAGTAAAACGGAGGTTGAACATCTGAAGCATTTGGCCATTGTGATGAAGAGATTACAACAAGAGAAGTTGTTGATAAACATAAAGAAGTCCTCGTTCATGAAGAAAGAACTCATTTACTTGGGATTTGTTATTTCGGCAAATGAGTTGAAGATGGATCCAGATAAGGTGGAGGTAATCAAGAATTGGCCATCACCGAGAAACATATTTGAGGTGAGAAGTTTTCATGGATTGGCTAGTTTCTACCGAAAATGCATTAGGGATTTCAGTGGAATTAGCACAACAATGATGGATACAGTGAAGAAAAGACATAAATCTTTTCACTGGACTAAAGAGGCTGAGAAGAGTTTCAATTTGTTGAAACGGAAGATTACGGAACAACCAATTCTGGTGTTGCTGGATTTTCAAAAGACATTTCAGGTAAAATGTGATGCAAGCGAGTTTGCAATAGGAGCAGTCTTAAGTCATGATGACAAACCAATTTCATATTTCAGCGAGAAGTTGAATAAAGTGAAGGTGCATTATTCCACGTATGATAAGGAATTTTATGTCATCATCCAGGCATTGAAGAAATGGAGGCACTATTTGATTCCGAAGGAATTTGTTTTATATAATGATAACCATGCATTGCAGTTTGTGACTCAATAGGAAAAGTTGAATCAGAGGCATGTTAAGTGGGTTGAATACATGCAGAATTTCACTTTTGTGATAAAACATATTTCTGGTACTGCTAACAAAGTTGTTGATGCTTTGAGCAGGAAGTGTTTGTTGTTGCAGGAGTTCAAAATCAAGACGTTAGGTTTTGATGATCTAAGAGAAATGTATGCATATGATCCAGACTTTAAGGAAGCGTATGTAGCAGTTGAGAATCCAATTATCAAAGATAGTAGCAAATGGGCCGAATACATGATCCAGGAAGGGTTGTTGTTTAATGGAAATCAGTTGTGTATCCCAAATTTTTCCATGAGGGAGAATCTGTTGAAGTAAAAACACAGCGGAGGATTGGTCGGACACTTCGGTCATGATAAGACATTCATGAAGTTGAGAGAGTCATACTTTTGGCCAGGGATGTGAGCAGAGGTCAAGAGGTTTGTGGACTGATGTAGAATTTGCCAGCATTCAAAGGGAAGGAAGCAGAATGCGGGTTTTTATCAACCATTTCCCATACCTGAGAAGCCGTGGGATGAAATTAGTATGGATTTCATATTGGGATTGCGACAGACACAAAGAGGGCTTGATTCGATCTTTATGGTAGTGGATATATTTTTCAAGATGGCACATTTTATCCCATGCCAGAAAACCAGTGACGCGACGCACATCGCGAATCTTTTTTTCAAAGAAGTCATTTGACTTCACGGCTTACCAAGGAGTATTATTTCAGAGAGAGATACAAAGTTCTTAGGTCAATTTTGGAGGACATTATGGAAGAAGTTGGGGACTAACTTGTTGTTTAGTTCAACTTATCATCCTCAAATGAATGGACAGACAAAAGTGGTGAACAGAAGTCTAGGAGACTTGCTGAGGAGCCTGGTGGTGGAGCACCACAGTAGTTGGGACAATACATTGTCGCAGGCAGAGTTTGCATATAACGACTCAGTGAATCGGAGCACATGCCAAAGTCCATTCCAGATTGTATATGGCACGCAACCTAGAGGAGTTTCTGAATTGAGAGATTCAGAACAGACTGCTACTAGGAGCGCTAGTGCAGCAGAATTCGTGGAGGCGATGAGAGAAATTTATAGCCGGGTGAAGGAGAGACTGCAGAATTCAAGTCAGGAGTATAAGAGGAGAGCAAATCAGCATCAAAAACAACTTCAATTTGAGGTTGGTGACTTGATTCTAGCACACTTGAGAAGAGAAAGGTTCACGAGGGGAACATACAATAAATTGAAGATGAGGAAAATCAGACCATGCAATGTCTTGAAGAAAATTGGAGAGAATGCTTATGAAATTGAATTACCCGATGGGATCAGAATTTCTCTGATATTCAATGTCTCAGATTTGTACTCATACAAAGTTGACGAAGCAGGAACAAGTGGTGAACAACCAGAGGTTCAATGGAAGAAGAAGATGCCAGTTGCAGAGAAGCCACAAATGGAGTAGATACTAGATAAACGAGTGGGTAAGAAGACCAGAAGGAAAGAATACTTCGAATATTTGGTCAAGTGGAAAGGCCATCCAGTTGAAGATGCCAGCTGGGAAAATGACGCAGAGATTCTGAAGCATGGACAAACCATGCAAGAGCTCATGGACAGGAGCCCATGAAAGTTTTCAAGCGAGAGAGTATGATGCAGGAGCATCCCTCACATCAAGCGAGCCAGCGTGGAAGACAAAGGACAGCTGGGCAGACCCAGCCAAATTTTTGAATTTTCCCTTGAAGTTGATGCGCCAAATATAAATGAGATCATTTAATGAAGGCGCCTTGGTATAATGTAATCAGACCTTGAGCACCCCGCTCTCGTCTGAAGTAGATGGAGGCATTTATAGTAGTTAATGCAGGTAGATAGAGATTTAATATTAGATTAAACAGTTTTAGAAGAAAAGAGGGAAACAGGATATAGACACCCTCATTGTGCATTGCAACATAATCCTGAGCATTGAGAAGAGAAGCAGAGAGTTGTGGAATAACACCCATGTATAGAGCTTGAATCAATAGAAGAGTTTAATTCAAATCCATGGCGTTTTGTTTGTTCTCTGTGTATGTATGTTGAATGCTATGCTCATGAGTATTTACTTCCTATTATTCATTTGTTTTACATGCTATGTATGAATGATTTCTTGTTGAGTGTTCGAAATCTGAGAAAGGAAGTAGAAGAAATGAGTTTCAATTGTTTTTATATCTGAGCAAGGATTCCTACAAGGAGTGCAGTTGAAGTCATCCGCAAGGAGTGCGTTGACAGAAGGCTCAAATAGTTTAACTTTTGTGCTCAGAAGTGATATTGGGTTATACGATCCGTGCAAGGAGTGCACATGCTAAGGGGAGTCTCAGTTGTGAATCTAAGCGAAGTATTGAAGGACTGTTGATGTAGGTGTGCGCAGAGTCGAAATAACTCAACACTTGGAGGTGCTTGAGAACTGCCACAAGGAGTGCGTGCAAGGACCCTCTTTGAGGTTGAAAGTGTGAGTAAGCTTAGGAGGGATAAGTCTTTCAAGCTTGTCGAAGAGAAGCACTGGGAGTTTGTGTCGTGGAGTGCTTAAAAAAAATAGTTGTTGTACAGTTGCACCGCAGGAGAACAAGTTCCGCGAAGGGATACTTGGTTATTCTCTAGAAATTGCCAAAGGGAAGAAATTGACGGTTAGGATCTTGAGAGGAGAATTTGTGAAATCCCGTCAACTGTCTGATCTGACAGGAGTTGCATAGGGTTTAAACCCTCGTGGGAAGAGTAAGAATCCTAAGAGGCGTCGGGAGTCGAGAAATCGGAGTTCCTGAGGTCGTGAGAGTTGGGACATCAGAAGTCTTGAAACCCCAACGAGCTCAGAGCCATACATCTGTTGGGATAGGTGGTAGGGATCGAGAGTTCATCGACATTCTGGAGATTCAGAAGATAAGGATCTGTGACTAGTTGAACCCCGAAACAACGAAAGGATCATAGTCGGAGGATCTCAGGGAGGACACGTGTCGTGTGGTCATTTAGATCGGGAATGTGGTCATCAGGGTTCAGGTAAGTGAGTGTTCATGGTCTTGTAAAGTCTCAAAACAACGAGAACTAATCTAAACCGTCCATTCATCTTGGATGCGTGTCAAAGATCTGAAGGGAGTCGGAGTTCGGCATTTCGCGAGTCCTAGGGACGAAGCGTCCAGGACATCAGAAATCATGAAATCCTGAGAGTTAACCAGGACCTTCCATCTGGGGAGGACGCGTGGAAGAAATCAGAGCCATCGGGAAAAGTCCCAACCAGGAATTCATCTATTGGTGTTTGGGTCATCGGGATATCGAGGATCCTGGTGACAAGGTGTTTATGCATTTTGGAATCACGAAGTCCGAAACCCCGACAGGGAGGAAGGTGCCACCGTGGGGCCAACTATCAGCAAACTGTAGAGCTGGGTTTCGACAACTTGGTCTCAAGCAGCAGCGATGGTTAATGCTAGCTCAAGGTTCGACTGTTGTGGTCAATGTAACAGTTTGTGTTGTTTTTTCAGCATCATTGACCTCGAACTGTGTAACAGCTTCTTCTATGTGAGTTTCAACATCGTTGACCACGGACTTTGTAACAGCTTCTTCTGTGTGAGTTTTAGCATCGTTGACCACGGACTGTGTAACAGCTTCTTCTGTGTGAGTTTCTTTTTCATCCACGGGGTTTGCATGCTTTAACTGTTTCAACAACGGGCCTCAATGCGAATCTGCAGTTCGAACTGTTTCAACACTTATACATTTCTGATCAATGGTTAAGTATGAGAGTAATGTAAAATTATATGAAAAACAAATTAAACATATAGTAAAGAGAAGAGATGTTGTATACCTCTGGAAAGATATGGTAAGATGATAATGTGAGTTTAAATGTGAGTGAAACAAGGGTGTAAAGGTAGCAAAAAGTGTGAGAAAAAAGGTACATTCTATGGTCCTAACAGTATACAAGAGGGAAAAGAAGGTCCAATATATTCAAATATGAAATAGATATTCCATTTCCTAGAAAGATCTTTTTTGTATGTTGTTGGAGAAGTTGTATACATATTGCATATACTTGGAAAGAAATCTGAAGGTAATGGGCATAGGAAACAACAACTAGAAATTTGAAATTTCATGAACCCACGAACTCGACGATCCACAAAAGACATGTCAAGAAATGGACAAGTGTGGAAAGTGGTCGGACGAGCTTCAAAATAGGGTGACGGGTTCCCGAGGAGATGTAAGGCCCCAACTATCAAATTGTATATATCAGAACATTTCGGTGAAAAATGTGTAACACGAAAGAGGGCATGATGTGAGAGTCTAGAAGTAAATCTGCATATCATAGAAGTCGGAGTGTTGTTTGCAGGTCACAGAACAATGGAAAGTGCAATTTAGACAAAGTGGAAGAGCTCGGTCAAAACACGTGAATCCGCCAACATGGGAAGCAAGACATTTTAGAAAAAAATTACTAAGTAAGCTGAAAGAGAAACTACAGGGAATAAAAGAGTGGGAAAATATAAAGGCGAAGGGAAATTTTCGTAAGCGCGAAATGGTTTCAAACAAGCCCCATTGTTGCAAAACGGTCATTTTCTAGTAATTGTCAACAAATGTTTTATTGAAGATTAGATTTTATTGCAACTTTTGGGAGTAATTGTGTTCTTGATACATTCTTCCATGACTGTATCATATTAACTTAAGTATTAAATTTCTTTCATTATGGGTTGTTAGCATTAAATATTAATAATTGCATGTGTAGAAACAAGAATGACGATCTTGCTGCAACATTGTGATTTGATATTACTATGTTCTATCTGCATTATGAATAGAATTGAACGTTGGTTTGAAACTGTCTGGAATTCATTTTTTGTTTCCATAAAATCATGATGGATCGACACAATGCATTTTCATATAATTGTTAGATGCTCCATTTTAGAACAGATTACCTAAGAAAATACAATATCAAAGAACTAAGAGACTACCGAACCATGCCAATGAGAAAAAGGTGTTAAATATAGAAAAGAAGCAACAACAAAAACTCCAAGGAAAAAATATTAATAGTAGATCTATTAAAAAAAAAAAGAACACTGATCACTATATATCTATCCTTAGAAATTGGACCGAGTTATTTTGGCCAAAACATTCAATATATCTACCATAAACACATGCATAGTATCAACAACATTCAAGAGCCATCGAGATGCTCTTCAACATGCATACAAAACTGATTACCGTGCTTTTTGTTTAAGGAAATCCTTGGAGTCTTCTCCTCGATGGATCATCTTGTGGTAAAATTGATAGTTCTCAGAATCTTCCTGTGAGGAAGAAGATGAAAAATGTTGTAGGGAAAATGGAATAGCCATTAACTAAAATTTAGGACACACTAAGAAACCGCCTCTTCACAGTCGAAAACTTCAGGGACACAGGTTGCACATGCAATTCCAGAGGCCCAAATTAGGTCATTCTAGGTGGAAGGAGACGACTAGTAGGAATATGCCTTGCACCAGTGGGAGTTCTGGTATTCATTCACTAATATGTTGATTTTGTATCCAAAGAATAGGAAAGTGGTCCCGCAATTGAATATTTTTTTGACTTGAAATATATCTCTGGGAGCATCAACATATCATTTCCTTACAGTGAAATACTTCCACCTAGAATGGACTAATTTGGACCTCTGGAATTCCTACTTTTGAGCTGAAAAGAGGCTATTGCATTCAGCATCGATTTCTTTTCTAAAAATCCTTCTTTTAGTGTTGTCAGGACCGCCATCGTTGAGCCAAGAAGTATCGCCCATTATGGTTGATTTCAATTTGGGCGTAGGAGTGGGAACAATCTATGCATTTACATCATCCATTGTCATATCATCGTCCATCAGATCATCTTCTTCTAGCTCAGAATCCATCACATCAACCTCTATGTTAGCAATCAATGAAACTAGGTAGGTTGTCTAAGTAGGTAAGGTTGCCTTGGAATTTTTTGGCTTGAAATATATATCTCGGTGTACCAAGGGACCATATCCTTTTTTTCTCCTGGGTGGAGGGATATGAGTAGTAAGAATATGCCCTGGAATACTAGAACCTTTGGCCATCATGCCTGAAGCTATTTACTATATCTAGACAAAACTTCTACCATAAGTTAACGAGAATTTGTGTTTTCTCCATATGATGTTTGAAATGAAAATTGGGGAGGTATAATATAACCCTCCGCAAATCTTGGTTTAATGTGTATCAATGGAAGATCTCCTCGAGCCTTTTGTTGATCAATGACAATCTTCAGGGTTCGCGTGTAATTATTTGTTACCATTAAATCTTACTAATTGCATATTTAGAAAAAATTGTGAAGGTGGTGGTGACGATGAAGAGTGATTAAGAATTAGAGATTTATTAAAGGCACTAACCTATCGACGCGCGAAAGAGATTGCATCATGTTTGAAATGAATACTTCGAAAGGATAACACTCTTCTCTGCAAATCTTGGTTTAATTTGTATTAATGAAAAATCTTCTCCGCCCTTCTGGACATTAATGACAATCTTAATGGTTCTTTCACGATGAACTACTATCATTAAAGATTAATAATTTCATATCTAGAAATAAGTACGAAGGTAGCGGGGATGGCGAAGAGCGACCAAGCATTAACATTTTGTCCACCTGGCCAAGTATGGAAAGAGGTCGGGTGAGTTACAAAAAAAGGGGTCACAAGATATACCTAGGAGACGTGAGGGGCCGATGGTCAAATTGTATGTCACAGTGATAGATTTTGGCAATCAATTTGTATATCGCGAAATTTTGGGTGTTGTTTGTACGTAGGGGAACAGTGGAAGCGCAATGTTGAACAAGCAATTTGTATACTGCGAAACTTTGGGTCATGTATATAAAATCATGAGACATTCAGAAAAAGGACCAAGTAAGCAGAAAGTGAAAGTAAATCGTGGAAGTCCAGGTGTTGTTTGCAGACGATGAAACAATGGAAACACAATGTTGAACCCGCCTATCCATGAACCCATGATTTAAAAAAAAAATTCAATATGAAACATGGAAGCAGTCGGTCGGGATGATTATATAAAAGCATCAATGGAAATATGAAGACGTGAATCCACCAACTCCCACACCTAGACATTTTCTGAAAAACAAGTAACCAGAAAGGGAAAGCAGAGGGCAAAAAGAAAGCATATGAAAATTTTTGGAAGTGGGAATTGGTGTAAGAAAGCCCCATTGATGGTCTTAATAGTAATTATGAAGTGCATTAAACATGTTAACAGGTTCTTCAATCAAGGAATAGATACAGTGAGCGATGTTTATAGTTTCCAGGATCTATTTGTATAAGAGAACGTCAAAAAGTTACAATAAAATCAATTTTGGGATGTTTAAGTAAATTTTTTGTACTTTTAGCTTCACCGCAAGTATAACAACGATGAATTTGAATTTTAATGTCCTCTCGTTCATATCATTGTTCCATTAGACTTCGCGTAGTAGATATTATTTTATTTCAAATTATTCTAGGGAATTAATTTTGCTAAGTTCATCGATCAAGGAAAAGTGCTAAAAAGTGATATAAAGGGGAATTAAACATGTGGTGGAACAATGGAAACGCAATGTTGAACCTGCCTATCTGGTAACCACCTATTTGGGAACCCGCGATCCAAAACATTTGTACAACATGAAATGAGGAAGCATTCAATCGGGTTGGTGATATAAAAGTAAGTGGAAATTTGAAGACGTGAATCTGCCAACTCCCGCACCTAGACATTTTCCAAAAAAACAAGTAACTAACCAGAAATGGAAAGCAAATGGAAAAAAAAGAAAGGGGATGGAAAGTTTCAAAAGCGGGAATTGGTGTAAGAAATCCCCATTTATGGTATTAACAATAACTATGAAGTGCATTAAACATGTGAATAGGTTCTTCAATCACAGAATAGATACAACGAGCCATACTTATAGACTATAGTTTATAGGATATATTTGTATAAGAGAAGCATTGAAAAGATACAAGGAAATAAATTTTGGGATGTGTAAGTAAATTTATTGTAATGTCAGCTTCACCACAAGTATTAACAACAAAAAAATTGAATTATCCGAAAAAAACAAGTAACCAGAAATGGAAAGAAGATGGAAAAACAAAAGGGGGGATGGAAATTTTCAGAAGCAGGAATTGGTGTAATAAATCCCCATTGATGGTCTTAACAGTAACTATGAAGTGTATTAAAATTGTGAATAGGTTCTTCAATCAAGGAATATATACAATGAGCCATACTTATAGTTTCAAGGATCTGCTTGTATAAGTGAAGCATCGAAAAGCTACAAGGAAATTAATTTTGGGGTGTAAGTAAAGTTATTTTATTGTCAGCTTCACCGCAAGTATTAAAAACGACGAATTTGAATTTTAATGTCCTCTTTTTGTTATGATAGTTCCATTAGACTTTTCATAGTATATATTCTTTTATTTCAAATTATTCCAGGAAATTAATTTTGCTAAGTTCATCGATCAAGGAAAAGTGATAAAAACGAGATAAAGGGGAATTTGTTTGCTAATTTATGGATCACGAAAGTCTGAGTATTGTTTGAAAGTGGCACAATAATGGAAACACAATGTTGAACCCACCTATCCGGGAACTCATGATCCAAAAAGTTTGTTCAATATAAAATTGGGAAGCGGTCAGTCAGGCTCGTAATATAAAAGTAAGTGGAAATCTGAAGATGTGAATCCGCCAACTTCCACACCTAGACATTTTCTAAAAAATGAGTAAGTAACCAGAAACAGAAAGCACGGGGAAAAAATAAAGGGGATGGAAATTTTTCTAGGTTCATTGATCAAGCAAAAGTGCTAGAAACGAGATAAAGGGGAATTTGTTTGCTAATTTCTGGATCGGGGAAGTCTGTGTGTTGTTTGCAAGTGGCGCAACAATGGAAACGCAATGTTGAACCCGACTATCCAGGAACCCACGATCTAAAATTTTTTTTTAATATAAAACTGGGAAGCGGTCAGTCAAGCTAGTGATATAAAAGTAAGTGTAAATCTGAAGATGTGAATCCACCAACTTCCGCACTTAGAAATTTTTCGAAAAATGAGTAAGTAACCAGAAATGGAAAACACGGGTAAAAAAGAAAGGGGATGGAAATTTTCAGAAGCAAGAATTGGTTTAAGAAATCCCCATGGATGGTTTTAACAACAACTATGAAGTGCATTAAACATGTGAACATGTTCTTCAATCAAGGAATAGATACAACGAGCCATGCTTATAGTTTCCAGGATCTTCTTATATAAGAGAAGCCTCGAAAAGCTACAAGAAAATCAATTCTAGGATGTCTAACTAAAGTTATTGTACTTTCATCTTCACCACAAGTATAACAATGATGAATATATTCTTTTATTTCAAATTATTTCAGGAGATTAATTTTACTAAGTTCACCGATCAAGGAAAAGTGCTAAAACAAGCCACATACTACATTTGCGTCACAGATCTTATATTAAAGGGAAAAACATGTCCTCTATAGTCTTTAAGATCATAGAAAAACAGTGAGGATCCTAAATGTATTATTAATTTTCCAGAATGAAGAGTACAACCAAAAACCAACTAAACACCAAACAGGTTGCAAACAAGATCGCACAAGGTTCCATAGAGCAGCACACATCGACCTTTGCATCATATATATATATATATATATATATATATATATATATATATATATATATATATATATATATATATATACACACACACACACACATCATGGCATTGGTTTACTCTTCAATTCCCTTTTGGCCCATTCTTCAATGTAGCTTCTCATTGGGGTGATGTTGATCTCATTCCAGATTTTTATGTTGAAAAGTTCATTTTCTAATTTTGTGAAGTCGATAGAAAGATTACGCAGAGCCTGATCAATTTCCTCATTCTATACTGAATAGTCTACTAACTAGTTGTCGAAGCCATCTTGGTCATATTCAAGGATGTTGTAAAACTTTTCTAAAGACAACTCTTTAAAAATATCAACTTGTTTATTGAAGTCTTGCCTAGTTAAGAGAAAGGAGTTGACGATGAAGTTGGGGCCTTGGAAGTCGTAGGTCCTTCCAACTAAGTTTATTCTGGACAACTTTGTGAATAATTTTTCTTTCTTTGATATGGGTTGTTCACATGACTGAATAATGAGATGCAGTTTCTTCACTTTTTCTTTCCATCATGCATTTAATTGACCAATCCGGTTTTTGGATGGGATATTTTGTTGTCTTATTCTTATTTTTTTCGTGTTGTTGACAATGGTTCCAAAAGGAAGGATCGTGTTTAAATCAAAATGTTCTTCGTATTTTAATTTCTCCTGCAAATGTTCGAGAAAATTATGTGCCCTCGTTCCAAGGGAAGTCATGGTTTGTGATGTTTTCCATGCCTCAGTAACCCGTTCCATTATTTTCTTGATATTATTCTCCACATATCCTATACACGATGCGAGGAGGTTGGAGGATCCGTTTAACTTGGCTGCAAGGGTGGAAGGCATGGATATTGCCAAAGGATTGGCAAGCAATGGCATAGGAATCAAAACCTCTTCCAATTCCTTGACCCGATCCTTCAGTCTGGTATTCTCAGCCTTGAAGCCTCCAATGGAATCATTAAGTGCATTTGTGGTCACTATGTGAATTCAACAGGTTTGGGATGGCTGCATGTTTGCAAGGTTAACCTCTAAACGAGATTTTCCTTTCTTATTTTTTACATCTTTTTTTTCAATAATCAATTTTTTGGACTGGTTATAAAAAACAACGCTCTAGAACATGAAGGATTCATCTTCATCAAAATTCTAGGTATCAGATATGTCCATTGGACGATTATGCTAGATCACGTCTCTGGGCTAATCAACGTAGAGAAATACACTATCCATATCAGGCTCAAGTTCCATGTTATCACTCTGAATTTCGGGCTCTTCCACCTGTCCAACAACTTTTTTTCTCTTCCTGTCTACTGGAATCTTGTGAGAAATATCAATTTTAGGGTGAGGAGTGTCATTATATCCTCCTCCATTTGAAGAACTCTAAGTTACTTTGTTGTTGTGGTGAGTCGTTGGAGTGATGCTCCAGGATTTCATACTTTTGGGAGTGATATTCGTTGATTGAGAAATCCTCTCACCAAGGCCTTTTCCCTATTTCTTGTACAATTTAGTGATGCTTTGCAATGTGTTTAGGTCATCGAAATCAGAAGAAGGAGTGTTGTCTCTAGTGTTTCCATTTTCGGTCAGGCATTTTTTGAAAAAACAATTGCCGAAGCCAAGTGTTTGTAAATGTTGTAAAAAAAAATTTTTGGGGTCGAACACTCTTATTCTTCCAGCATATATTAGGTTAGAGTTGCTATAATGGGCTATGAATTCATCAATTTTGTTGATGTTCCTCAACACGAAGTCCCCAAATTTCCAAAGAAGAGGAATGAACTATTTTTTCTCTTCTCTTGGAAGAGATGCAACCAGTAGTTGTATTGCCTTGCTACTTTTGTAACAAACATGATGTTCGTAATGTGGCATGGAAGGAGAGAAGGTTTTTCCCTCAAGCCAAAAATCCTTATCAAAGTGTAATTATCCAAATGTTCAAGTGTCCCCTTCCTATCCAAAAAACTGGTTGCTTGTTCAGATATGCAAGGAGCATCTTCTCCTACCAAAAAAAATTTGAAAACAGACACGAAACCATTAAAAACCTCATAAAAACAATGGGAGGCCTTGTGCTTCCAAAAGGCTTGGTACCAGAACGTTACTAGGTCAAATTCCCAGTTGACCTTCTTGGACAGAGACAGTTTTGGAAACTAGCAATAATGTGCTATCGCAAAAACTAAGTAGGATGACATATAAAATTTCTTCTCCTTTTTGAAGCTTCACAATTGGGAACAAATTTCATGGGAAATTAGCTTGCCCCAATAAAAAATGGCTTGTTCCTTGACTATGAAATACAAAATATAAAGAGCCATCCGGGAAATAGTTTTTGTGGACTCCTATCCCATTATTCTTGTAAACAACCAAGAAATTTCACAGAATGGATTTCTAAATGAACTAACCTGCAAGCTTGTGATATCTTCAATAACTACCATCAGGTTTTCCAAGAAATCAGGAAAGAGGTCCAACCCGTTATTATGCTTTGTTAGGAAATTATTGGAATCTTCTCCTTTGAATGACAATGTTGGTTCTAACAATCTTAACATCTAGCAAAATACCTGAGGTGACAAATAAAGAGAAGAGAAGTCCCACAATGGAATAATTCTTTTGTCTGAAATAAATTTATCGATGCACCAATAGACCATCTCCTTACAGTGAAAAACTTCAGGGACATAGCCTGCACGAGAAATCTCAGAGGTCCAAACTACTTCGTTCTAGGCGGCACAGGATGAGTAATAAGAATATGCCCTTGACCACTGGAAGTTCTAGTCCTCGTGCCCGAAGATGTTTATTGTATCTCCATAGAGCTGGTGTCGAGTTGATGCCATAGGTTTATGAGAACGCTCATTTTCTCCAGACAATGGTTGAAATGAACAGTTGGAGGCGATACTATAACTCTCTGCAAATGCTGGTTAAATGATTATGAATGGGAAATCTCCTCGAGCATTTCACTAATTAATGACAATCTATATGGGTATTGCATGATGAACTATTAGCAGTAAAGCTTACTTATTTCTTATTTAGAAGTGTGAAGAGCAATTAAGGATTGGAAGTTTCATGAACGTACCAATTTGATGACGTGAAAACGACATTTCATGATTTTGAAATCAAGACTTAGAAGGGATAATATAACCCTCCGCAAGTCTTGGTTTAATGCGTATTAATAGGATATCTCCTCGAGCCTTTTTCCCATCAATGACAATCTATATGGTTCCTGCATGATGAGTTGTTATAACTAAATGTCACTAATTTCATATTTAGAAACAAGATATATATATATATATATATATATATATATATGTATATATATAAACATTTTTGTATTATAGACAAGTGTGAAGCTCACAGAGATGGGGAAGAGCAATGAATGAATGGAAAGGTCTGAAAAGTGGTCGGACGAGATTTAAAATAAGGTTAGGCGGGATACTTAGGAGAGGTAGTGTTCGATGGTCAAATTTTATGTATCAGAATTTTTGACTGCAAAACATGTAAAACGAAAGAGAGCATGATGGGGCAGTTCAACGGTCAGTTTGTATATTTGTAGAATTCTGGGAAAGTGGCTAAGTATGGAATAGGGAAACGATTGGTCAGACTCATTTTTGGAATCGAGGATTGAATATTTCATGAACAGACCAACCCGATGACAAGCAAATGACATTCCATGATGTTTGAAATTAACACTCGGAAGGGATAATATAATCATATGGAAATTTTGGTTTTATGCATATTAATGGGAGATCTCCTCAAATCCTGGTTTAGCATTAACACTTTATAATTATATACTTAGAAATAAGATCTTATATATAATTGATAATTGATAATTGAAAAAGGGCGCGAGAAAAAGAAACAACAATTAGGAATTGGATGTTTATTGAACCCGCCAACCCAAGGATCCGTGAAAGAAATTCGAATAAATGGCGAAGTATGGAAAGAAAATGGACGGGCTTCAAAATGGGGTGACAATAGTTCCAAAGGAGACTTGAGGACCCGATGGTCAAATTGTATGTATTATAAGTTTTCATTACAAAATGTGTACCAAGGAAGAGGGCATGATAGGTAGACTCCAATATGGAAGACAGTAGTATGTGATTCCGGTTGTAAATTTGTATATCGCAGAAGTCGGGGTACTATTTGCAGGTCATGGAACAATAGAAGTGAAATCTAGAGCCTGCCTACTGGGAATCCGCGGTCTAAGAAGTGGTTGAGTATGGAATGGGGAAGCAGTATGTCGGTTTCATGATATAAAAGAATGAGTACAAACTTGAACCCACAAGTTCGCCTACCTGCGCAGCTAGACATTTTTGAAAAAACGAATAAGTGAAGAGAAAGATAAAGTTTAGGAAAAATAGAAACGAATATTTGGTTAAGAATAGAAGACGGAAAAGAAGGGATAATATATTCACATCTATAATAGATATCCCATTTCCTGGAAAGATCTTTTCTACATGTTTCTGGAGAAGTTATATACTTATTTCATATACTTGGAAAGAAGTGTGAAGGTGGCGGGCACAAAAAACAACGACTAGGAATTGGAAATTGTCTACAATCCGCAAAAGAGATTGCAAGAAATGGTCATGGAAAGTGGTCGGACAGGTGTCAAAATAGGATGACCAGGGCTCCCAAGGAAACATGAGGCCCTGACGGTCAAATTGTATATATCGGAACTTTTGAGTGCATATTGTTTAGCACGAAAGAGGGGATGATGTAGGAATCCAAAAGATGGGATCCAAGATAGGTTGGCAAGGGTTCCCAAGGATACATGAGGGACCGATGGTAAAATTGTATTGATCATAAATTTTGAGTGCATACTATGTAACACAGAAGAGGGATTGATGTAGGATTCGTGAACTCGCAAGTCCGCCAACCTACACAGCTAGATATTTTCAGAAAAATGACTAAGTGACGAGAAATATAAAGTACATGGAAAAGAGAAACGGGAATTTGGTTAAGTATAGAAGACAGAAAAGAAGGGCTAATATATTCACATCTGTAATAGATATTCCATTTCCTGGAAATATATTTTTTGCATGTTTCTGGAGAAGTTATATAATTATTGCATATACTTGGAAAGAAGTGCGAAGGTGGTGGGCACAAAAACAATGACTAGGAATTGGAAATTGTCTGAACCCGCCAACCCGATGATCCGTGAAAGAGATTGCAAGAAATGGTTGTGGAAAGCGGTCAGATGGGCATCAAAATAGGCTGACAAGGGTCCCAAAGGAGACATGAGGGCCCGACGGTCAAATTGTATGGATCGAAACTTTTGAGTTCATACTATGTAACATGGAAGAGGGTTGATGTAGTAGTCCGGAAGTCAATTTGTATATCTGTTGGCCCTTGGTTATGAAAGTTAGTGAAGATCAAGGAAGAAAAGGAAAAATGCGAACTGTGCGAAAGACACAGTGGTTGTTACTAGGTCGAAGTGAGCGAAAGAGAAGAAAATACAGAGCAAAGTAAAAGGAAACAAGTCATTGGACGAGGAGATCAAGGATGAAATATCAGCAAGGAAGAAGGATCGTGGATAACTCAACAAGCAGAAAAATCCACCGTTGGATGCTTTGGAGCACCGCGCAAGAAGGAAGGAAAGATAGGTTGGCGAAGCCCTGAAAACGTGAGTCAAGTTGACCTAGGGTTTTAGACACCTAGGGTTTTGGTATCTAGGATTTGAAACATAGGTTTCAGCCTAAGGATGTCAGTGAGCTATTGTAATGTATAAATAGAGGTCTAAGGGACCTGGGATGGGTTGGTGTTATGATTGTTATTGGTGTCTTTGCCATTGTGTGATTGAGTGAAGTAATATTGAGAGAGAAAGAAGTATTGAGTACAAGAGCCTTCTTTATTGTAAGATCTCCAATTGGGTGTGAAGATCAACTCTACAGCTGGGTGCGCAGAGAGGAGAGATATACCGAGGAGAAGAAAGAAGATATGCTAGCTGAGAGCATAGACAAGAATTGTATGCTTCATCCTAATATATTATAAATCATAGTTTTGTGGATGTATCCCTAGAGAGAGGATGAACCACGTATATTTTGTGTTGTGTGTGATCGATGCCCTGTTCTTTGTCATTTGGTAGACCATTATTGCATTAATCTGTTATATCTGATAGATAGTTTTGCGGACTAGATGTGAACTGGTAATTGATATATGAATGTTGTATTGAGTTTGTATTGGATCCACTTGATATCCCCTTGGTTGTAGACATCTCTGTCCTACAACCCCCCCATAGTTTCTTGGGGTGAGACTGCATCTGCTTCGTAGGTGTTTCTGAAAGGGCCAGTTGTTAGGGCTTGTTTGTGCGCTCTTGGAGCTGAACCTTGGGTTTGCCCCTGTGCCAAAAAATGGTTCTGTTGTCGGTACATGAATCTTCTTTAGGGAATGTCAAGGTGGTTCCCATCAAAGACGGAGATTCAAAAGTGGATAGAGGATCAAGAAAAGGAAATTGTTGAAGCCCATAATAAGAACCCTAATATTAGTACATAGGATTGGTTAGGAAGATATATATCTACTGATATACATGAGATTTTCTTTGGAGGAATCCATCAGAAGTTATATGAGTGGTTAGATAGGTTAGCAGATACCCAGTTTGAGATTAGATATAGGCCACCTGTGGTCTAGACATCGACACTAATTAAGAAGGTCAAGAGAGTTGATAACTCTGTGTCAAGAGAAGTATATCACTGGTGATGTATAAAAAGGACCCAAACTTTTGATGCAAAGAAAGAAAGAAAAATATTTGAGGAGGAAAGAAAAGAGTTCAAATCAGACCAAGGCACTTGAACAAATACACGGCCAGAAGTAAGAGAATATGGAATGCCTATGGCATTCGATCAATCTGATTCGCCAAAAGAAGGAAAAGAGGTAAGCAAGCTCATGGAATTTTTATATAATTGTATTAAGTTGATTCAGGACGAAAGTGTTGTACATGAGCTACACAATTTAATTAGATAGTATGAGATAGGAAGGATAGATCCTTTACTGAATAAAGAAGTACATCAAATATCCAAGAAGAGAAGGACAAATAAGGAACTACACTTGAATGCTCAAATAGGAGAATATGATATAGGCTATGTGGCCATCGAATT
Organism: Picea engelmannii; assembly: GCA_009831015.1. Lineage (NCBI taxonomy): Eukaryota > Viridiplantae > Streptophyta > Pinopsida > Pinales > Pinaceae > Picea > Picea engelmannii. The sequence goes on from ML782792.1 coordinate 399,386, forward strand.
AGGGTCGGAAGTCAATGTCATGACAAAGCAAACTTGGGCACTGATGGGAAAACCGAAGTTGATTTATTCCCCTATTAGACTTAGGATGGCTAATCAGCAAGATGTAAGCCCCTTTGGAAGATTGGAATATGTCCTCGTGGACATCGACGAAGTAAGAACGTTTTCATACTTTGAGGTAATTGAGAGAGTTGATGACAGTTTCCCTTACCCTGCGCTGTTAGGAATCAACTGGGCTTTCAATAATTCCATTGTGGTTGATTTAAATAAAAGAGGAATGAATTTTTAAAGAGATGGCTTGAGGGTCATTGCACCTTTAGATCCATATGAAGGTCAGCGGTACATATAACCTATCAGAGAAGAAGACCATGCATATGAACTGGAAAACATATACAAACTAACAACCAGACAGTAGGATTACATTAATCGTATGGTCGATGGGAACCTAAGTTGGTGAAGTGGCAATGCATCTTCATTAGATTCATAAGAAGCATTGGAGAACTGGCAGAAAAAAATGTATGAAGTATCTACAAGGAGATTTTCTAGATTAACCAGAGAAGTTTTTTGGATCGGCACAACAGTAAGTAGCTTGCCTACTTTTGATGGTTTGAATCCTTTAGAAACATTCTTGTCGAAATTCGAAGAAATTTTACCAGCACAAAAAATATTGTTGGCAATGGATGAGGCCTTGAAAGAAACACCAACAAGATGGTGGGGGACACACAAAAACAACATTACAGAATGGGTACAATGTTGTACCCTGATGACCACGCAGTTCTCAGAGAAAGTAGAAGGCTGTGAAGTTCGGTACACAGGTCGAAGCTACCCAAAGGACCATGTGAGAAGTTGCAAATAATCCTAGAAAACCATTCCTCAAGAGCAATGGGTGCACAAGTTCATTAACAAACTAGACACAACCCCTATCAACTGGTACCTTCAAGCAGAGCTACGCCTCATCACTGCAGATTGGGAAGGTATGACTCAAAACTTTGTAACCACCTTCTTATTTGATAGTCAATATCCTTCATTATATCAAGCATTATAGATTGTAAGACAAAAATTATTTGAGGAGGCCGCTAGCCTCCCTTTAGAACAAGAAAAGGATGAATGGACTGCGCCTCTCTAGAAACTGCAAGGTTGTTACAACATCAACGTTGATGAAGATGATGATCCTAGGAAGGTGAACATCGACAAAAAAGAAGGCCAAAGAGATGTGGAAGGACTAGGAGTTGATCTACCATTCATTGGAAAACCAATCAATATTAATAAGTTCAACATTGGAACAGAGAAGACACCGAAGCTTGCAACTATTGGAGATTACTGGGATGCTACTACTATTGACAAAATCACAAATTTATTGCATGAATATCAGGACTTGTTTCCGACCAAGTTTACTGATATGAAGGGAATTAAAGGGCCTATGGGAGAGATGAGGATCCCTTTGAAACCATATGCAAGACCAGTCAAACATAGACCCTATAGATTGAACTCTAAATATAAGGAGAAAGTGAAGATTGAGCTCGACAGAATGTTGGAAGCAGGAATTATAGAACCTGTTGAAGAGTCAGAATGGATTATCCCTATGGTGGTACAAGACAAGAAGATAGGAGAGATCAAGATCTGCATAGATCTCAGGAAGATGAATGATTCCTTTTTGCATGACTCCTTCCTTACACCATTCACTGACAAAGTGCTAGATAATGTGGGAGGCCAGGAGGTATATTCTTTTACAGGTGGATTTTTAGGATACCATTAGATTTAGATTGCCAAGGAAGATCGCCATAAGACCACATTTGCAACAGAATGGGGATCCTACCAGTATAAATTGATGCCATTTGGATTGAGGAATGCCCCAACCATATTTTCCAGGGTGGTGGTCGAAGCATTCAAGGAATTTCTACATAAATTTCTAGAAGCATATTTTGATGATTAGACTGTTTTTAGTTTATTGAAAAATCATATTGAATGTCTAAGGATAATGTTGGACAAATGCAGGCAGTGCCAAATTGCCTTGAATCTAAATAAGTGCATATTCTTCTCACCATTTGGATTGCTATTACGTCATATTGTATGCAAGAAGGGATTGTTGGTCGATCCATCTAAAATTTCTATCATAGTTGATCTACCCCCTCCTACTTCAGTGAAATAGATGCACACTGCACTAGGACATATTAGATATTACAGGAAGCTCATTAAAGGATATACCTGTATTACACTACCTGTTAGAAAAATAGGACCGCGGAGCAATAAAATAAAACAAATGCAGAAACAAAACACAGAAGACACACAATACAAGAGAGACACAGATTTACGTGGTTCACCCAGTGTGGGCTACATCCACCAGAGAAATTTCCAGGTCCTTCCTTTATTATTATCTAGCAAAATGAAGGGATAAAACCTACAACAAAACCCGCTGTAACTTCCTCTTCTTTTCTCACAGTCTCCTCTCTCAGAAATACAATATTCACCCTTGTACATAGCCGCAATACATTTCCCTCATAAAAGAGGGTTGCCTTCTAGGGAAAAAACCCTAACATAATCTCTAGCGTTAGATCTGTGACCTTATAATGAACGGTCCAGATTTACAATGAAATTACAATATACTTTTATAAGGCAATTTTTGCTTCGGGGGCTTCGCCCCCGAACCCTCGCTTGCCCCCAAACCCCCCAGCCGGGGGGATGGACCCCCCGGACCCCACAGAGAGGGTACCCCCCCTCTGCACTCCCCCGCATGGAAGAGTGTACATACTTCTAGGGTGTAAATACTTCATGGGGTATAAACAAGGCTGAAAGCAAGGACCTATGAATCAGGAAGATAATCAGGCTCCACAACCAACAATCTCCCACTTGGATACTGATATCAACAACTCCACCGCTGCTGTATATGCTGGAATCTGAACCTTCTTGGACCTGGAAAATTTCTCATCTTCATCTTCATTCTTGAAGACCAACTGAAACTGAGCAAGAA
>ML782792.1:418666-446477 GCA_009831015.1 Picea engelmannii
AGGAGGTTTCCCCCTCGAAGAGGCTTATTATCTGAAATTATCTCTTTTTCAAGGTGTTGAGTACTTTTCCTGAGGTTTTTCTATGTTATATTGATGTTTGGTTCTTAACAGTATAGGGAATAGCGAAGAGCGACCAATAATTAACATTTCGTCCACCTACCCAAGTATGGAAAGCGGTCGGGAGGGTTACAAAAAAAAGGGTCACAAGATATACCCAGGAGATGTGAGGGGCCGATGGTCAAATTGTATGTCACGGTGACAGATTTCGGTAATCAATTTGTATATCATGAAATTTTTGGTGTTGCTTGTACGTAGGGGAACAGTGGAATTGCAATGTTGAGCAAGCAATTTTCATATTGTGGAACTTCGGGTGATGTATATAAAATCATGAGACATTCGAAAAAAGGACCAAGTAAAAAGAAAGGGAAAGAAAACGAGATGAAGGGGAATTTTTTAACTAATTTTTAAATCATGGAAGTCCAAGTGTTGTTTGCAGGCAATGGAACAATGGAAACGCAATGTTGAACCCACCTATCTGGGAACCCGTGATTCAAAAAAAAAATTCAATATGAAATGTAGAAGCGGTCAGTCAGGATGGTTATATAAAATTAACAATGGAAATATGAAGACATGAATCTGCCAACTCCCGCACCTAGACATTTTCCGAAAAATGAGTAAGTAACCACAAAGGGAAAGAAGAGGGAAAAAAGAAAGCGGATGGCAATTTTCGGAAGCGGGAATTGGCGTAAGGAAGCCCCATTGATGGTATTAACAGTAAATATGAAGTGAATTAAACATGTTAACAGGTTCTTCAATCAAGGAATAAATACAACGAGCGATGTTTATAGTTTACAGGATCTGTTTGTATAAGAGAAGCGTTGAAAAGTTACAAGAAAAACAATTTTGGGATGTTTAAGTAAAGTTTTTGTACTGTTAGCATCACCTCAAGTATAACAACGATGAATTTGAATTTTAATGTCCTCTCGTTCATACGATTGTTACATTAGAGTTTGCATAGTATACATTCTTTTATTTCAAATTATTCTGGGGAGTTAATTTTGCTAAGTTCATCGATCAAGGAAAAGTGTTAAAAAATGAGATAAAGGGGAATTTGTTTGCTTATTATTAGATCACGGAAGTTCAGGTGTTGTTTGCAGGCGATGGAACAATGGAAATGCAATATTGAACCCACCTATCTAGTAACCCACCTATTCAGGAACCCGTGATCCAAAAAGTTTGTACAACATGAAACGGGGAAGCAGTCAGTCGAGCTAGTGATATAAAAGTAAGTGGAAATGTGAAGACGTGAATCCGCCAACTACCACACCTAGACATTTTTCGAAAAAATGAGTAAGTAACCAGAAATGGAAAGCAGATGGAAAAAAAAGAAAGGGGATGGCAATTTTTGGAAGAGGGAATTGGTGTAAGAAGGCCCCATTGATGGTCTTAACAATAACTATGAAGTGCATTAAACATGTGAATAGGTTCTTCAATCAAGGAATAGATACAACTAGTCATACTTATAGTTTCCAGGATATGTTTCTATAAGAGAAGTGTTGAAAAGCTACAAGCAAATCAATTTTTGGATGTGTAAGTAAAGTTATTGTACTGTTAGCTTCACCGCAAGTATTAACAATGACGAATTTGAATTTTCTGAAAAAACAAGTAAGTAACCAGAAATGCAAAGCAAATGGGAAAAAAAGGGGGGGTGGGCAATTTTCGGAAGTGGGAATCGGTGTAAGAAAGCCCCATTGATGGTCTTAGGAGTAACTATGAAGTGCATTAAACATGTGAAAAGGTTCCTCAATCAAGGAATATATACAACGAGCCATATTTATAGTTTTGAGGATCTGTTTGTATAAGAGAAGCGTAAAAAAGATACAAGGAAATCAATTTTGGGGTGTAAGTAAAGTTATTTTACTATCAGCTTCACTGCAAGTATTAACAAGGACGAATTTGAATTTTACCGTCCTCTCGTTGATATGATAGTTCCATTGGACTTTACATAGTATATATTCTTTTATTTCAAATTATTCTAGGATATTAATTTTGGTAGGTTCATCGATCAAGGAAAAGTGCTAAAAATGAGATAAAGGGGAATTTGTTTGCTAATTTATGGATCACGGAAGTCTGAGTGTTGTTTGCAAGTGACACAACAATGGAAATGCAATATTGAACCCACCTATCTCGGAACCCGCAATCCCAAAAGTTTGTTCAATATAAAACTAGAAAGTGGTTTGTATGGCTGGTGATATAAAAGTAAGTGGAAATCTAAAGATGTGAATCCGTCAACTTCCACACCTAGACATTTTCCGAAAAATGAGTAAGTAACCATAAACATAAAGCACAGGGAAAAAAGAAAGGGGATGGCAATTTTCGAAAGTGAGAATTGGTTTAAGAAAACCCCATTGATGGTTTTAACAACTATGAAGTGCATTAAACATGTGAACATGTTCTTTAATCAAGGAATATATATAGTGATCCATGCTTATAGTTTCCAGGATCTGCTTGTAAAAGAGAAGCCTTGAAAAGCTACAAGAAAAACATTTTTTGGGATGTCTAAGTAAATTTATTGTACTGTCAGCTTCACCACAAGTATAACAACGACGGATTTGAATTTTAATGGCCTATTGTTGATATGATATCTCCATTAGACTTCGCACAGTATATATTCTTTTATTTCAAATTATTCCAGGAGATTAATTTTACTAAGTTCATCAATCAAGGAAAAGTGTTAAAATGAGCCACATACTACATTTGCATCATAGAGCTTATATTAAAGGGAAAATCATGTCCTCTATATTCTTTAAGATCATAGAAAAACTGCAAAGATCCTGAATGTATTATTAATTTTCTAGAATGAAGCATATAACCATGAACCAAGTAAACTCCAAACAAGCCACAAGTAAGATCCCACAAGGTTCCATAGAGCAGCAGACATCGACCTTTGCATCAAACAATTTGATACATATGTAAAAACATTTCGTGGCATTGGTTTACTCTTACATCTGGTATATGTTCCCATGAGAAAATAATCGGGGCCATGGGATATGAACAAAAGTCTGCCAAATAAAAGACAACACAAAACTAGTGGAGCTTCGCCACTGCACTCTAGCTATAACCAGATCTCAAAATGGGGAACAAGAAAGTTGTCGATTACTATTTTACCATTAAGCAAGATCACTATGGACATTTTCTTTGGATAGTGCCATGGTCTATCACTAGCAGTTTTAACAATGCGAAATTTCCAATATTATTGGAAATTCCTGATGATTATGCCCAGATGAGCAAGCTATTTCGACGGTTCAAAGGACAGGCACGATTTATTTACAGTTGGATACTTTTTATGGGTTTTGTTCTCTTGCTTCCCATTTCTGGACCGAACAATCTTATGCTCATGCAATCTCTATAGCGAGATCTTAAAATCTCAAGCTGATGTTTCAATCCATGCTGAGTCCTTTTTTTTTCAATTAGGGCATCGAGAAAATGCAGATACCATACCATAAATGTATAGTTGGAGACTAATTTTTATTTTATTCAAGCACCCAATAAAAAATTGTAGAAATCCTATCATGGCTATATAGTTGAAAAACAATTGTCCAACTTGGGCACCCAAAAAATGTGCAGGCTCCTCCATCAAAGCCACAACCAGCTACCATGTTTTTTTTTTTTTTTCACACCAAAACAAATATGCAAAATTATCACTGGGAGATGCAAGAAAACATTAAAATAATAAAATTGATTGCATTTGTAATTAGATTCTCAAATACTCGAGTCCGACGAACATTCTTCTGGGTGTTGAAGAAATATTACAGAGACACATGAGATATTTTCGTTTCCTGGCAAAGCTTGATATATATATATATATATATATATATATTTATTTATTTATTTATTTATTTATTTATTTATTTATTTTTCAGTTGATATGCAATATCGCATTGTCCTCATTTAACGTAAATTTGATATGTATCCAAAAGTCGCACGGCTTGTAGACATTTTTTGCCTTTTTCTGTAGATATGCTTTATATGACAATTCTGCTAACCTAGGAAGCACATATTATAACAAATGTTGTCTAATTGTACAATGCACAGTTGTGTTTCCCACCATTCGGATGACAACATTGAGGTAATGTCCATATATGTATGAACATTTTTTACTGCATCGAAGACAATCAATTGTATCATCACTTATCAAAGCGGAAGAAGAAGCAGGAGAATTGCATTTCTCACATACACACTCAAAGGGGGTCGAGTATGCATTCGCTGCAACCAAAAAACCTTCAACCTGGAAACGTGAGAATATGAATTAATACATTGAACAATATAATATACAATTACACCCCCAAAAAATAAAAAAACGACAGAAATTTGGTGAAGGCTATTTGTATGAGTAAAGTGAGGATGAATCTATAGATGTATATGCACAACAGTTGTAGAGCTAGTTAGTTTCTTCAAATCCTGTACTATGTCTTCTCGCAACTCTGTTACAAATGTTGCTTGGGTTGTGTGAAAGATTCTTTCTCTAACATCCCTTTTCTTTGTTATATTTTTGAAAAGCATAAGTGGAAATTTCCCTTTATGAAATTGTTGTTCCATTGATGAAAACAAATTTGAATATTTATCGAATAATTGTAGTTGCAACATGGAACAGTGCAATATTTGTGTAACTTAACCGAGATACATGGACATGTGAAAGTAAAGGACAAAACTGGATATGGAGAATGGTACCATTACCTTGTCGTTGTCTGACTCTCCATATTTTATATGAAGAATGTGTTGTGAGCCAATTTTTCTCACAAGTGTGACAGTTGTGCCAATGGTTCCGATTGGGTAAATGTCATTGCTCTGTGCAAGTTGGCTGATAGTTGCGTATGGGACGAAACAATATTTTGAACAAATAGCAGGAATTTTTTCCACAATACTTGTTTCGTTGAGCGAAATAATCCGATCACAATAAACACGGTCATATACTATTTTGGGAAATATATTAAAATTTGTAATAGATATTCCATTACCTGGCAACTTCTTTTCTGCATGTTTTTGGACAAGTTGTGTAGGAATAGTCAATGTGATTGTCATCATGGCCTCCTTGTCTGTCATGTCAACACACATAATGGATCTAGTTTTGTTTGTTTTGTCCAAGTAGGTGTTATAGACGACCATTATGTCCCCGATGAACACTTGTCAAGTTTAGCGGTTGTTCAAGCCCTCTATTGATAGTATTTTGGGTGTTACAAGTTTAGACCTGGTGACAATTTTTGAACAGGGAAATTAAAATGAATGGTAGTGTGCATTATTTTTTTGTTTTCTTTTTATCCTAGCATAAATTTACAAGTAGACGCACAACTTGGATGAACTATGGATCTAGAGGTTTGCAACCAGACCTCTTAGTCTACGGAACCTGCGTTATGTTTGGTGTCTCCTTTGTAATTGTTGATACTTCTTGTGAACTGCAAAGTATGTGTTGTAGATGACATCATCATATTCACCATGCCATAGATGAATAAATAGCTGAGGATATTTTTTTGGTAAACTTGAGACAAACAACAACAACCAACAACCGACGAACCACCAAATCAGTAAACAACATGCGTATCTCCAACGATTACCAAACTGCATCCGAAGCATAGAAGGAATCAGAAAAATATGATGAGCATGTCAATAGAAATAAGCAAACATTCTTACTTGCAAAATGAAAACACTGAACAACAAAGAAATAATAGAAAATGAAATTATGGCATGGAAACTTACTCTGAAACGATGAAAGCCAGAAGTGCAGGTCGAATTGTGAACCAAACAACAACAAGCAACAATCGACGAACCAGTGAAGAAGAAGCATCCACTGAACTAGTAAACAATGTATGTAACTTCATCGATGATGAAATTGCATTCTAAGCCTAGAAGAAGTATGAAACATACAATGCCTATTCAACTAGATTTGGACAACAATATTGTCCAAATTCACTGCAACATTGTATGGAAAATTTCGAGGAAAAATGTACTCTGATAAGCCTATTTAGATAAACATTTAAGGTTGTGAAGTTGTCTAAGAGCCTCGCGGTATGCAAACATTGAAGTTGTCAGGCTTGTTTGAGGACCTCATGCCATGTAAACATTTAAGTTCTCACGCCTATTCAAGCACCTCAAAAAAAGTGTCAATGATATAAACCTTCGGTATGCAAACATTTCAATACAAGTACAAAGGAGTAATAATAATAGTAGAAATAAAACAAATAAATAATGTTTTTAGTTATGTAGTTCGAGCAATATAAATTATGCAAAAATTTGTAGTCAAATAAGAAATAATGTTTTTAGTTCTGTAGTTTCAACAATAGAAATTATGCAAAAATTTGTAGTCAAACAAAAAACTAATATAAAGTCAACGAATTATCGATGAGTATAAACTTTGGATATCTAAACATTTCAATATGAATAGTACAAATAAAAAAAAGCATCAAATCTATCATCCAATGAGATCATGAGATATATGGGTTTTTTTATTAGTCAAACCACAAACTAATATAAAGTCAACGAATTATGGATGGCTATAGTCCCTCTAGACCAATGACTAATAACTCTTTTAAGTAAATCTAAATCCATTTATAATAACTCTTTTATAAATACAAATTAGAATTATATATTTGATTAATTCAATATATATAATCTTAATACCTAAATATTTATAGATTATTTATACATTCAAAAATACAATTTAAATAATAATATTTTTTTATTTCACTTAAATTTTTTTAACATATTGTATCATATTACCAAAAAGGTAGAAAGAGAAAAAACAACGCCCTTTATATTGTATTTTTCTCCCTAACCAATCAAAGTAAGGAGATTGCCGAGCAAAAAAGTGACGACTATCATAAAATATAATCAAATCATGTTGCTTTAAGAGAACGAGGTTGCATTATTAGCATTGGGTCTGGATGGTTCCCTTGAAGAGTAGAAGTGCCTCATTTGGCCTTTATGTCTTGGTATTTTGTCCATTGTTTTGGCAGTGTGTATGTCTCTATTTTAGTCTAGTGGCTTTTAGGTGTTTTCAATAATCATATGTAATTATCCTACTCTTATGGAATCTGGGATGCCCATGACAATGTCCCTGCCAGCGAGCAGGTGATCGATATAACACTACATGAGATCGAAGCGACACGTGGTGTTAGCGATATTTCTTATCTCGGAATTAGGCGTACCCAGGTCTGCAGTTTGCACGGGAAGCACTTGAACATAGCACGAGAGAATCCCATTTTGTAGCAGCAAGTCAAGTGAGCAGGCGAAGTTTTTCCATCAGTGGCCGAGATCCATCCATAAAAATAGATCGACGGTCATCGGGTTATTGGGACTGAACAGTTGCCCAGGATTTAGCAAGGGGAAGCGCCATGGGCCAAAGCAAATCTGGATCGTCCGATCCAACTGGGACAGGTTGCATCTAGTCATCATATCGGGTATTGGAGTTTCAATGAGCGGGTGCCCCTCGTTTCTTGCATTTTGAAATCCGGAACCCCGAATTTCCAATGGCGCCCAGAATCGGGCCCATGGTTTTGGCGCTTGGTCATCAAGAAGGAGGCCTGGGGAAGGGGTGCTTATGTTTGTCATTTGGCCACTCGGGCCCCGAAACATCGAACTAAATCTTAGAGGGAAGGCACAGTGATGTACCAGATGTCGATTCGATGTGGGCTAAATCTCAGTACCTGCTGAAGATTAATGAAGAAAAGAGAGGGTGGCTCAAACCTCACCTCGCTTATTTATTACAGAGTATGGAGGTCCCAACCGACAGTCTTCCCGAGAGGGTCCCCTGTACCATTTCTCCTCAGGGAAGCCATGCCGAGTCTTCAAGCCGCTAGAGGAACCTACACACGCCAATTCAACATTCAAAGGGCTCAACTACCACCCTAACATGAGCCATGCTGAATTAAAGAGGCATATTACAGGGGAATAAAGGACAAATTTGATTGAGGAGACGTCACCCTTTGAAAGTTTTGAGATGCCTCCACTGGACGAAAGGAAGGGAAGAGTATATGTAGGCATTTTTTCCATTTTGTAATCATCGATGGTAGAGCAGAGCTCCCTACTGTAATTTTTTGGCAGCTATCCTAGCTTTCAGTTTATGCATCTGTATATGAGATTTCTTGTTTTATGACAGACATTTCTTCTTACTCCGTCTAGTTTTCATCTTATGTTAAGAGATTTCATGAACGACCGACTCGTGCGAATTATTGCAGTTTTGCTATGATAAATGATTTATTGTTGCATTATTGCATTCTCTGGCCTTGTGTTTGAATGTAAGATGATATTGCATTTGGACATCTTCTTCCTCAGTCTGTTAGAAACTCGATGTTAATAACAGACCTCTACTTTTCTCTTATATAAGTCTTCCACCTGTTTTCCCTTTACTATAGCTCACTGTCTGAAGTTTACACAAGACCTCACTTGCTCATGCATACTTGGCCTAGTTTCAGAGTTGGAACGTTGTTGTAATGAGTTTACCACCATTCGATCACCCATCTATGAACAACCGTGACATAAAACTGATGGGCGTCGGGCTCTGCTCTTGATAGCAATCCAGGAGTGACTTCCGTCGCCAACATCTCTGGTGCCGTTGCCGAGGACGAAGTTGAAGATTTTCCCTGGGCAGAACGACAACGATCAGTTGATTCTGAAGGTGCATCAGATATCCGAATGATCAAGATTGTTGTTGTGCACCTGGTGACTCCATTGTGACGACTCCGCTGGGGAGAACCTGCTTTGTCAATTGTGGCTTTCAGATGCAGACACACGCGGTCCCATCCACAGCTGCCCCTAGCTACACCTGAAACTGATCCAGAGGTGGTTCTCAGAAAAGGAAAGGCCCCTGAAGCAGAAGCTTCCACTGCTGAAACAGGTAATCCGCCATCTCCTTCTATAAGAACTTTGTTTTCTCCTCCTCAGTTTCTTAATAGACCTCCTTCAGAAGTTTCCCGTTTCCTAAATTTTGGGAGTGTTCCTGTTGAGTTTTCCCCTCCTGGTTTGGGATTGGAGGGAGAAATCCTTGTCACTCCCCTCTCCTCTGAAGCTATACCTTGGTGTAGACCCATGACCACAGAAGATTTCCCCACTCCTGCACAAGGAGGAGCACCTGCTAACTTGAGCTCGTTAGCTTTCTTCTTAAATCCTCTCTTGTTTCCCACTCCACTTTGAGACTCATACTCAATAACCCCTTTGCAGACTCCTTCTCCTCCAAATTCTCCTCCACCTAATATTCCTATGGCCGATGCTAATCCCCCTCTGAATAGAATGGACGCCATAGTTGTTGCTAGGTACACTCCCTTGACCTTACCTCATCCCACGAATCCTTTCCCTGCTGGAGATTACTTGAAATATATGCCCAAGTTCACTGGGGAAGGGGACATAACTGTAGAAGAACACCTGTCTGCTTTCTACAGTTATGCAGACAACCTAAACATTGGAGATGAAGATGTCTAGATGAGGGTTTTTGTCCAGAGCCTGGATGGTGAGGTAAGAAAATGGTTTAGAGGATTAGCTCCCAGATCTATTGCTAGAATTGAAGCCCTGGATAATGCTTTCCTGAGGCAGTGGGGAGATACGAAGGATTTTATGTATTACATGACAGAGTTTGGGTCGTTGAAGAGAAGGAAGGAGAGTCTGTCCTCGACTTCTCCAAGAGATTTAATAAAATGTACAACATAATCCCTGCTGAGATAAAACCCTCTGAATCCTCTGAAATTATCACTTACTCTAGCACTTTTGATCTTGATTTCTGCCTACTGCTGAGAGAGAGAAGAGCTGCTACGCTGTCCCACATGCAGAATGTAGCCATGGAGGTAGAATCTAACATATTGGCTGTCATACGACTCAGAAACACAGGTGATAGAAGTACGTCCAAGAGCAGGCCTGAAGCTTCCTCATCCAGTTCCTCTCCCCTGCCCCATCAGACAGATGAGACAGCTAGAGTGATAAAATCGCTTGCTGCCAATATGGAGAAGTGGGAATTAGAGGGGAAGCCCATGTACAGAAATACCCAGAACACTGATAATAGAGGTTTCAGACGACCTTCTAACAATATGCCTCAGGATTTCCCGAGGGAACAAAGGGGAAAGGAAAGAGAAGATCAAAGGGTTCAAACCCCCCTCCAAAACAACCTAGTTGATCATGAGTAAAGAGAGGAGATAGACGAGTTTGGCCCTGAAATTCACTGTATTGAATAAACTCCCCCTTTTCCCCATTTGACGCAGTCCGCATATGAAGGATCACTGATGAGTGCTCAAATTCATGAGTTGGGGAAGAACAGAGGGCTGGTCACATTTCTAACAGATATAATCTCAGATCGAGAAGGAAAGAAGGAGACTTCGACAGCCAAGACCATCCTCTCATAGCAAATAGGCCTACTAAAACTACAGTAGCCACAACTAAAGAAAAGAAAGCTTAGAGTGCCTCGCCAACAGCCAAAGAGCATGTCACTGAGGTAAGGGAAGCTTCTAAATCTATCCCCTCCTTCCATTTTGAGCATGAGATTCAAAAGATTAGAATTCTTGTACGCCTCTCAGAGCTAGTTAAAAACGAAGATTTTAAAAGATCCCTCTCCAAGCTGCTACAATCCGAGTCTCCCCAGCCCCCCGCTGACTCAGTAAACCTTCAAGATGAGAAGCCAGCCGTCATCTTAGGCCCCATGGTAGAAGACAGAGATGACTCATCCCCCCCCTTCTACACATCCATGAACATACATGATAAAGCGCTGCATAACTGCCTGATGGATTCAGGGGCTTCCCATAACCTTATGCCAAAAATAGTCATGGAAGAATTGGGACTGGAGGTGACAAGAACTTATCATGATTTATATTCCTTTGATTCAAGGAGAGTGCAGTTCCTAGGAGTCATCAAAGACCTGGCGGTTTCCCTATTTCAACTTCCCATGAAAAGTGTGGTCATGGATATTGTGGTAGCCGACGTTCCCCCCAAATTCGGTATGTTGTTGTCTAGATCGTGGATCAAAAAACTGGGAGGGACACTACAGATGGATCTCACATATGCCACCATTATGGTCTTCAGAGGGGAACAAAGGAGATTATACAGAGAAGCCCAGCTGGCCTATATTGTCAGTGATGAAGCAAACCCTACCAATCACCCCATCTTTGCACTTAACACCGACTTGGGGTCTAGTTTGTTGCAGCTTACCGATGCCCCTGAAAGCTCTTTACTAATCAGAAAACATCCCAACCCTGATCATCCAATTTCCCCTCAAAGATCCTCTGTGTGGAAGATGTTTTTTGACGGAGCTTCTTCTAGCGAAGGCGTTGGCGCTGGAGTGGTTTTCATATCACCTTGTCAAGAAGTCATGTCTCAGTCATACAAGTTGGAATTCGAAGCCACCAACAATGTGGCAGAGTATGAAGCTCTTGTTCTGGGTATGAGGGCCGCAAAGGAAATGGGAATTAAAGAGATAGCAATATTTGGAGATGCTAAGTTGATTATTTAGCAGGTAAGGAATGCTTATCGTGCCCATAATCCACGGCTTAGGAATTATCGGAATGAAGTATGGGACCTTATTGATAATTTCTTCTTGGCTTTAAACATTTCATTCATTCCAAGGGGAGAAAATACTTTGGCCGACTCTTTAGCTGTCTCAGCTAGTGTGCTCAAATTTCCTTTGCCACCTATGGTAGAAAATGATGTTGATATAAGATATAGGCCCTCGGTGCCGAACAATGTAAAGCATTGGAAGGTGTTCAAGGATGATTCTGAACTCGAAAGGTTTCTCCAATCAGTCGACGAATTTTTCGCGTTGCATATTGACCAGGATCCTGACCTGGAAGGTGACCCTCATCTTGAGGAGTTTGTAAATAAAATCGCTAATCATCAAAACATTCAGCTGCCCAGCAATCACATTCCGAGAGGACTTGTCCCTTTAGAAATATTGTTCGATGGGAATGATGTCCCAGTAAAGGGAAAGGTCTCAAATGAAGATGCCGATATAACCGAATGCAACATTGGTTCACAGGAGGAGCCTAGATTCGTCAAATTGTCAAGCGGCCTGACTAGTGAATAGATGGACGAGTACACGAAGTTGCTAAGAGATTTCCCCGATGTGTTTGCATGGACATACGAGGACCTCAAGACATATGACACATCTGTCATCGAGCACAAGATCATGTTGAAGGAAGAAGCTAGGCCTTTCAGGTTGAAGCTAAGACAGATAAACCCCATGTTGCTTCCCGTCATGGAGAAGGAAGTTAAAAAGTTGTTGGATGCACGAATCATTGTCCCCTTGAGATATTCTGAGTGGGTGGCCAACTTGGTCCTAGTAAGGAAGAAAAGCAGGGAAATTAGGCTTTGTGTTGATTTTAGAAACCTGAATAGAATCTCAAAGAAAGACAATTACCCCTTACCTGAGATGGACCACATATTGCAGAGGGTAACTGGAGCATCTAGGATATCCATGATTGATGGGTTTTCAGGGTATAATCAAATATCAGTCATGCTTGAGGACAGAGAAAAGACAACCTTCACCACTCCCTGGGGCACATTCATGTATGCCAAAATGTCTTTCGGATTGATGAATGCAGGAGCAACGTTTCAGCAAGCTATGGATATAGAGTTCATCGGGGAGAAGGACCAGTTTGTGGTAATCTATTTGGATGATATCACAGTCTTCTCCAGGACAGACAAGGAGCATCGTTGTCATATGAAGAGAGTCTTCTTGAAGTGTCGAAGGTTTGGCCTATCCCTGAACCCCAAGAAATATTTGTTTGCTATGAAGGAGGGGAAGTTATTAGGCCATATAGTGTCAGCAGAGGGAGTGAGGATTGATCCTAGCAGGGTAGAAGCAATTCAGACCCTTTCACTTCCCAGGTCTAAGAAAGAGGTCCAGGCATTTCTAAGAAAGATTAACTTCCTAAGGAGATTCGTCTCAAATTTTGTTGAACTGGTAAAACACATCACAACAATGCTCAGAAAGGGAAACAAAGTGAGATGGATCGCTGAGCCCCGGGCATCTTTTGACCAAATAAAAAAGGCATTGACTGAGACACCTATGCTTATCAGTCCTGACTATTCCAAGGAGTTCCTAATTTTCTCCTTTGCTTCTTTCGATACAGTGGCGGCGGTCTTATTGTAGAAAAATGAGGAAGGGCGTGAGCAGCCCATCGCTTTCTTCAGCAGGGCATTAAGAGATGCAGAGAACAGATATGAAATCATGGAGAAGCAGGCCTATGCCTTAATGAAAGCTCTTAATGCTTTCAGAGTCTATGTCTTGCATTCAAAAGCAATAACATATGTTCCTTCATCTTTCGTGAAGGACATCCTTGTGCAGCCCGACGTAGATGGAAAAGAGGCCGATGGATTGCTAAGATCCTAGAATTTGATCTGGAGATCAAGCCCACCAAGTTGGTTAAGGGGCAAGGTTTGGCCAAGCTACTGGCTAAATCCAACTACGAAGCCTTGGGGGTTAGTTTCATAAATACTCGCCCAAGATCTCAGCAAGCTGAATTACCTAGCCCATGCTCTCAAGATGGCTTATCGCTGGCATTGAAGCCCCCTGATGGAATGGGAAAAAGCAAAGTAAGGGCTCTAAAGCTAAAGGCGGTCAGGTATTGCCTCATCAACCAAACCTTGTACTGGAAAGACCCTCTAGGGGTATTTCTGAGATGCCTGGACCCACAGGAGGCCCAGAAGGTTACGTTTGATTTTCATAGTGGCCTTTGCGGAGGTCATCATTTCTGGAAGACCACAGCCCACAAGATACTCTGAGCTGGGTATTACTGGCCCACTTTATTCCCCGATGTTTGTAGGGAGATCAGAGCTTGCACCAAATGTCAAAAGTTCTCAGGAAAGCAGCAGCTCAAATCGCTGCCATTAAAACCAATAGTGGTTTCGACACCTTTTTAGTAGTGGGGGTTGGACTTCATCGAAGAAGTTCATCCTCCCTCAAGTGGTCAGCACAAATGGATCCTGACTGCGACAGATTATTTCACCAAGTGGATAGAAGCGGTCCCCACCAGAAGCGCATCACACAAAGTAATCATCAGCTTCCTGGAGGATATCATAGCCCGATTTGGCTGTCCCAGCAGAATCATCACTGATAATGCTGCTTCTTTCAAATCTGAACCTTTAATTAAGTTCTGTGAGCAGTTCTAGATCTCGCTAGTTCACTCCACCCCCTACTATCCCCAAGGCAATGGTTTAGCGGAATCCTCTAACAAAATCCTGATAAAGATCATCAAAAGATTATTAGAGGATAACAAAAGAGCCTGGGATTCAAAGTTGAAATTTTCTCTGTGGGCCGATCGTGTCACGACGAAGAAGTCTCTGGGCACCTCGCCGTTTCAGCTAGTCTACGGAGCAGAGGCGGTTTTCCCTACCCAGCTTGCCTTACCCATGGCAAAGTTCTTTCAAGACTATGAGGGAGAAGCAGATCACATGATCGGAAGAATTCATCAGATAGTGGAAGTGCAGCAGAGCAGAGAACAAGTGAGGGACACAACTTACAGTCATCAGCAGAAGATCAAGCAGGCTTTTGACAGGAAGGCCAGGAAAAAGGAGTTCGAGATCGGGGATTTGGTATTTAAGTGGGACGCGCCCAGAAAGGATAAAGGCAAGCACAACAAGTTTGATGCCCTCTGGATCGGCCCCTTCAAAATCTTTGAGATTTTCTCTAACAACACATACGGGTTGCAGGATCTGGAGGGTGAAGAGGTTTTCAACAGCCCAGTGAATGGGCATTTTTTGAAAAAATGTTTTATTTGAGCCTTAAACGGCTCCTCTGTTTGTAAATATTGTCCTTTCTTCCTTTAAGTATTTTCTTCTTACATGTTTTCGGCTTAATAGGTGACCCAATAGCAAGGCACTGAAGCTGCGAAAGGAGTTCTTAGAGCATCGCAGGGACGACTCTATCTCCCATGGAGCCTAATGTTAGCGATATTTCTTGTCTCGGGATTAGGCGTACCCAGGTCTGCAGTTTGCACGGGAAGCACCTGAATATAGCACGAGAGAATCCCATTTTGTAGCAGCAAATCAAGCGAGCGGGCGAAGTTTTTCCATCGGTGGCCGAGATCCATCCATAAAAACAGATCGACGGTCATCGGGTTATCAGGACCGACCAGTTGCCCAAGGTTTAGCAAGGGGAAGTGCCATGGGCCAAAGCAAATCTGGACCGTCCGATCCAACTGGGACAGGTGGCATCCGGTCGGCATATCGGGTATCGGAGTTTCGAGGAGTGGACGCCCCTTGTTTCTTGCATTTTGAAATCTCGAACCCCGAATTTCCGATGGCGCCTAGAATCGGGCCCATGGTTTTGGTGCCTGGTCATCAAGAAGGAGGCTTGGGGAAGGGGTGTTTATGTTTTTCATTTGGCCACTCGGACCCCGAAACGTTGAACTAAATCGCAGAGGGAAGGCACAGTGATGTACCAAATGCCGATTCGACGTGGGCTAAATCTCAGTACCTACTGAAGATTAATGAAGAAAAGAGAGGGTGGCTCAAACCTCACCTCACTTATTTATTGCAGAGTATCGAGGTCCCAACTGAAAGTCTGCCCGGGAGGGTCCCCTGTACCATTTCTCCTCAGGGAAGCCATGCCGAGTCTTCAAGCCGCCAGAGGAACCTACACAGGCCAATTCAACATTCAAAGGGCTTAGCTACCACCCTGGCGTGAGCCATGCTGAATTAAAGAGGCATATTATAGGGGAACAAAGGACAAATTTGATTGAGGAGACGTCACCCTTTGAAAGTTTTGAGACGCCTCCACTGGACAAAAGGAAGGGAAGAGTATATGTAGGCATTTTTTCCATTTTGTAATCATCAATGGTAGAGCAGAGCTCCCAACTGTAATGTTTTGGCAGCTATCCTAGCTTTCAATTTATGCATCTGTATATGAGATTTCTTGTTTTATGACAAACAGTTCTTCTTACTCCGTCTAGTTTTCATCTTATGCTAAGAGAGTTCGTGAACGACCGACTCGTGCGAATTATTGCAGTTCTGCTATGATAAATGATTTATTGTTGCATTATTGCATTCTCTGGCCTTGTGTTTGAATGTAAGATGATATTGCATTTGGACATCTTCTTCCTCAGCCTGTTAGAAACTCGATGTCAATAAGAGACCTCTGTTTTTCTCTTATATAAGTCTTCCACCTGTTCGCCCTTTACTATAGCTCACTGTCTGAAGTTTACGCAAGACCTCACTTGCTCATGCATACCTGGCCTAGTTTCAGAGTTGGAACGTTGTTGTATGAGTTTCCCACCATTCGATCACCCATCTATGAACAACCGTGACATAAAACTCATGGGCGTCGGGCTCTGCTCTTGATAGCAATCCGAGAGTGACTTCCTTGCAAACACGTGGTAATTTAGTCAAACAAAATAGAATCTCATCTAAATAATTGCAAGATAATAAATAAATAAAAATAGTAAAGTGGGTTGGTGAAGTGGTTTTATTACCACTAGCTGCTCTGAAAATGACAAAACGTAAAATGAGCATTTCAGTGGACAGAGCACAAACGTTGCTGTATACGGCACTGAAATATGTCAAAGAAGTAAAGACAACATTTCAGTGGAGGTAGCGAAAAAGCTACTGCACACAACAGAAGACCATATAATAACCCCGTTACAAAGATCATTTACTCAACAATGTGGTAGAGCAGATTGGCCATTGGAATTTCTAAGTCGTTGGACTAAGAAAGAATCACCTAGCTAAACAAAACGGCCGTGGGCGATATCTTCTCAGCAGGACCATTCGAGATTCTGTAACCGAAAAGGTGGCGTTCGAATAAGGGACTGAGAGATACCCATAATGTATCGGGTTATAAAAGTGGAGTTAATGTTTCATCGCCATACATTTCTTCTCTCGTTTTCTGCCTCGAAAAATTCTTTTGAGATGGCGAGAAAGGGTTATTCGGCAGCAATTATTACAGTGGCCGCTCTACTGTTGTTGTTGCTCTGCTTGCACATAACGGAGGCCGAGGCAGACGAGACATTAGGGCAGGAGAAGATAAGCCAGTTGCATTTCTATTTCCACGACATAGTGTATGGCAAAAATGCGACGGCCGTGCAGGTGGCTTCGGCTCCCACCACCAACTCTTCGCTCACTGGCTTCGGCATCGTCGTGGTGATGGACGACTGGTTGACTGAAGAGCCGGAGGCGACCTCCAAAATTGTGGGCAGAGCGCAGGGTATCTACGTCTCCTCCTGTCAAGAGAAACTCCACCTGCTCATGGCATTGACGTTTGTGTTTGAGAGCGACGAGTACAACGGCAGCACGCTCGCCATGGTCGGGAAGAATGCTATTTTCGATGATGTCAGAGAAATGCCGATCGTGGGAGGCAGCGGATTGTTTCGGTTGGCTCGTGGCTACGCACTCGCCCGCACCCATTCTTTGGATAACACTACTGCAGTGGTTGAATACAATGTCACCGTTCTCCATTACTAGCGCTTCTGTCTTTCTACTGTAATTTCCTTCCTATTTCTAAGTTTGCTGCATTATACGCTTTATTTTGAAGCAATGAAATATTATATTTCTTCGCTACTGTAATTTCTTTCTACTGTAATTTCCTTCCTATTTCTAAGTTTGCTGCATTATACGCTTTATTTTGAAGCGATGAAATATTATATTTCTTCCTTTGTCTAGGTTTGCTGCGTTATACGCTTTAAAAACGGCGTAGTCTGGCATTTTTCTGACTACTCAAAGTAACAGTTGAAATAAAAATGAATATAAATTAAATGCTTAAACTTCATTTTTTAAATTGTTTTACTATTTAGAATTGATGGTGTGATACCCTTAAGTTCTCTTTCTATGACTACGGCTAGGTGTGGTTATCTAAAAGTGGTTTAAGGATGCAAGGAAGTGTATACTTGTGTTGTGATTATGTATGTGATCATTTACATGGTTAAAATGATGTATTGATATTTTTTTGCTTGTTAGCTCAGGAGTGGCATCCACTATTGGGAGTTTCGAACCTCGACAACTTTACATAGAAAAACTATTGAAATTCAAATTGCTTTAACACGATATATAGGTTGAGTTATACTTAAATGTTAAATTGGTGGGAGTTTTATTATTTGTGTAAATAAATTTCAAAGAATTTTTATTTAAAATTTCACAACCTTCATGAAAAAAATGTTTAAGTTACATAAAAAAATGAACTATTTAATTTTAGAATACAAATGTAAAATTGAATTGAGTGTATGGTATAATGGTTTGAAAAAATAATCAACATTAATCTTGTGCATTGATATAAAAACTTAATTAATTATATTTTAAAAAAAACTTGAGACAAAAAATTGGTATAATGGTTTGAAAAAATAACCAATATTAATTTTGTGCATTGATATAAAAACTTACTTAATAAATTATATTTAAAAAAAAAACTTGAGAAAACAAATTAATATCTAAAGGAAACTCACATATGGTGAAAGTAATTTCACTAGTTGAAGAATAGATAATAATTTAAATATTATATTTCATCAACCTTTCATTAGGCTAGCAGTTATTGTTTCCACTTAATAATAATTTCTAATCTATCTTGATATCTTTTTAATCATTTAGAACATATGAAGTGAGAAGACTTAATAACAGCTTTGTTTAACTGTTGTATATTTTGGTTTTTTTTTTCTGACATAAATCTATAAGAAATCATTTTATTTTTGAATGAAATGGATTATGAAAACATTAAGACATTGAGATTATATATAAATAATGATTTAAATACGAGGATCTAACAATTTCTTGTTTTGATTTCCATTTAATGGACAGAGTTGCTCCCTTGAAAATTTTCATCCACATCCAACCAACAAAGTTAAAAGTTATTTTTAAAAATAAATTTTATTTTAGAAATAAAGTTATTTTTAAAAACAATCATTAATAAAAAAAACAAAATTTGCTTTTTCAAATTTTTATTTCTTAAAATTAATTTATAAAAGTTATTTTTAAAAATAATTATTAATAAATTATAAAAGTAATCATGTTTTTAATGAGTTATAAAAGTAATTATGTTTTTATTACAATGATAAAAAAATGATCTTAATTTTATAATTTATAAGTAATTTTGTTTTAAAAAAATTATAATTGAGTGGTTGTGGTGGGTTGGGGTTTTGATCTTTTTGGTTTGAGTGGTTTTTATTGACTAGGGGTTCCATTTTATTATATGTGCTGCAATTTAAAATCCATGACTGGTTTTTTAATTAAAATACAAAATTACAATTTTTATTTTCTTTTAATTTAGATTCTTAGATGCAAAAAACTAAATTGGAAATGACTAAATTGGATTAAAAATAAGGTAAATCAAACATACTTAGACACAGTGGCAAGATCCTTCATCCCTAGCTCCTTTCTAGCTCCTCTATTCTATTAGTTGCGAGGGCAGTTTTTGCACAATGACCACGAATCCCGCTTGAGACCTCTTTAAAAAGTTTATGAGTAAGAACATGAAAGTTCAACCACTTCCAAACCTAAAGATTTAGGAAAGCAAAAATGCACATGCATTCTTGCATGTACACATTCTTGTTGCATGACTTGCCACTTTTTCCACCACAAACTTCGTGCACTTACCCATATGCACTTTTGATTAAGTTTAACATTAGCTTAGTGCAAGAAGACACTTTTTGTATTTTCTATATAGACATATTTTCGGATGTTTTGTATTCTGTATTTAAAAGCATTTGTACACGCAAGGAAGTATGCATTTTATGCTCTAAGTTTTATATTTATGAGATATTATCTTCTTCATTTTGAATTTTCATTTATTGAGTAGATTATTTCTCAAATAATCTTCTATATTTTTTTCAAGGTTTGTGTAGCTTTGTCTAATAAAGAAAGGAATGAGTGAGTACTTAACTCTTATATATGATTTTTTTTTTAAATGAATTTTCTTACATCATTTTGTAATGAGAATTGTATTTATAAAATGTATTTTTTTTCATATGAATATAATATTTTTCATATATATATTTTTAAATATTTAGTTATTAAATTTTTTCCTCTTTAATAAAACCTTGTTTATAATTAATTTATTATTTTTTGATAATTAAATATTTTATATAAATGTTGATTGTTTACATTTTATTTCTTAAATAACTTGTTAAAATAAAAACCGATATAAAATAGCACGTCAGAGGAAAAAGGATATATTATGAAAAAATCTCATACAATATTGAGATGAATGCTTGTAACGAGCTTTTTACTTCTTCATAATTTTAATTTGGATAGTTTATTCTCAATCAATGGAATCAATGTATTTTGATTACTGTCCTAATTAAACCATGGTCGTAAGTATAGATTAATAAACTGAGATGTATCTTTGTGATACAAATATTCGTCTTTACACGTAATAAACCATTATATGAATAAATTTCGATATACAACTTTTCTAACCAAAAACTGGACATCAATTTAACGATGCGATTAATCAAATACATCATTTTAACGATGTGATTAATAAAATACATAATAACAACAAAATTATACACGTCATTGCATGCCTCAACTAGCGGATAGCCGACACCTCGCCCTAGCCACAAAAGGGAATTGTATAGCTATCACATCATCTGCCATAAATATCAGAAGAATTTTTAAAAACATTTTGTGGAAAATTAATATTTCATCCCTTGAAAATAAAGTTTATAATGCAGCAAACATAGAAATAGGTAGATGAAAATAAAGTTTATAATGCAGCAAACATAGAAATAGGTAGAAATTTAAGTGGTAGTGTAAACGTTTTGAGTTTTGAGTTTTGAGTTTTGGTTAGTTTTTTTTCTATATTATCTAGTTAATTTTATTCTAAATTTGGTAAGAAATTGTTGGATTTGATTAATTTTGTTTGAAATTGCATAAGAAATTGTTAGATTTGCAGATTTGAGTGGTTAAGTTCAATAAAATACTGTTGTCTAGTTGTTTTAAGAAATGACTTTTTCATCGGAATTTAGGATATAAATTTACAGGAATCTCTATTTTTTGTTGTTCAAAATTTATTTCTGATTGTAGAAATAGATTCAACATGCTGAAAAACCCCGAGACACTCGAAATATACAAATATAATCATTTAAATCAACAAATCTGAAATCGTCCATAACTCTCACCAAACAAAACTGAATAAAAAAAGCATCCATAATGAGAGCAGAGACGCCCTCCAACACTGTCACATTTTGACATTGTCTAAACCTTGAGATTTAACCACTCAAATATTTAGATTCTAACATTTTGTCATTAGATTTAGGCAAAAACATTTTGGCGTCTAAATGTTGAGGTTTAACTATTCAAATATTCAAATTCAACATTTTTCCGTTAGATTTTGGCTAGAATTATTGAAAAAAAAAAAGGGTCAAAGTCAAAACTTACAAAGTTGAGATTATCGCTCACAGTTTTATTTATTTATTTATTTATTTATTGACATATTTGAGTGTTCTGTACAGGAACGTATTTACTTTTTTGACATATTTGAGTGTTCTGTAAAGGAACGTCTGTGCACCGCCCACTTCAATGTTGTCCTTTCCCTTTTACATATTTCAAAGTCATTACTGGCACACCTTTACCTACCCAGTGATCACTGGCACACCTTTGCCTACCCACTTTCCTATTTCGACCTGTCGCTTTGATTCCCATCTAGTGGACAGAGTTGCTCTCTTGGAAATTTTCGTCCACATCCCAACCAACAAAGTTAAAAGAAGTGCATAATTACATAGAAGATAGGAGTATCAAACACAGCTAAAAGTGGCGAGACAAAGATAGAGACAGACACGTCGATTACTTTGTGAAAACAATGGATAATATAGATGACAGAAAACTCAGAGATTAAGGCCAAACGAGTTACTAACTCGCGACGGCAATAATGCAAACTCGTTCTCTCGGGCAACTTGATTTGATTATATTTTATAATAAATGTTACTTATTTGCTCTGCATTTTCTTTTTCCCAAGTGGGTTGGCATTTTCTTTTTTTCCAAGTGGGTTTTCTGTTGGGTTTCTAGGTACATGAATGATAAAGGCAATGAAAACATTGTATATAAAAAACGTTTTTATGAATATAGTTTTTTATAAATATCATAATTAGGTTTACTTAAAAGTGATACGATATTTTAAAAAGAGTTAAATTAAAAACAATCATTGATAAAGACATTTAAAAAAGAGTTGAATTAAAAACAATCACTGGTAGAGAGGACAATGAAAGCAATAAATGGAAGCTAGAATAGAAAACATAATTTGGTATGCTTAAAAGTGACATGATTAGAAGAGAGATTTTAAAAATAGTAAATTGAAAACAATGACCAAGAGAGAGGACACTAAAAAGCCATAAACAACATCTATACTTGAAAAAACGTTGATAAATATAAAGGAAAAAGTAGTTTGACATCAAGACCAAACGATTTACCTACCTCTACAGAAAATAAGTGTTGTATGGCAACATAGTCCCTGTCAGGTTGGAATGTACATGTGGTATTCATGTAGAATTTAGTATTCCCGAATTACCTTTATTTGAAATTTATCAAAAAAATATTATAATATAATAATAATAATCTATTTTTAAGGTCATGGCCAAGCGATTTGACTCGTAAAGTCTACGGAGGTATACATACCCTACCCCCCTCTGGATTTGAACTTGTGACCTCTTAGGAGGAAACACATGCTATTAATGTCTGGTACATCAACAAAGGTTCCTAGTATCTAAGTTTGATAGTACAGGAAAGATTTAAAAGGAGCTTGGACAAAAAACATTAGTGTACAATAGTAATACATTTAAAAGGTTTCGTGATATACAAATTCACAAATGAATTGCAGGGCTAGCGGGCCTAGGATTGCGATTGTTTACGGATCGAAGTTCCGTGATATCCAAATTTTGATATTGTACAATTTAATTGGTTGGCTAGACATTGCACTTGCATTGGTCCCTGTCCTCCAAACAACACTCGAAGTTCCACGATATACATATTGACAGGAGGACTTCCATACATAGACACTTTTTGGATCGCGGGTTCTAGTGCTGACGTGCTCAAAATTGGGCCTCTATTGTTCTGTGTCCTACAAATAGCAGGCAGAGTTCCGCGATATACAAATTGACAAACGGACTCCAGGACTGATGGGCTCAACATTGCGATTGTCTACATGTATAACATATAACATATATGTTATATATCTAACATTATTTTCAAGTACTAAAATATGAATATTAAATATTGATATTGTACAATTTAATTAAAAAAAATTATCAAATGAGTCGCAAGCTTCGAGTTTGGGTCCAATTGTAGATCACCAAAGTTTCGGGCGCAAGATGTATACGACACACAAGGGGCATGAGAGTTGGATGACGTCAATAAAGGAACCCACGACCATAAAATTCGCGAACTATGAAAACGAATGACAGTCAGTTGGACTCGTGATGTGGAGATATAGATGGACATGAAAGTTGCTACTCCGTCGTCTAGGAAGCCCCGACCATAGACATGGATTACTCAAGTTTTGGATGCAAGATGTACACTCGGAACGCGGGGAATGAGAATTCGATAAGGCGTAGCCGACAACCCACAGCCATAACATTGGCTAAGGAAATGAAAGCACTCAATCAAACGTGGTGTATATTTCATAATTCATGTGCAACACCAAATGTGTGGTGACTAGACCACTATGTGTACAAATCAGGGAAATCTAAATATGCACCTTTATAAAGTATGTATGAATCGCCACTTTTTCGATCGCGGGTTCTCGAGCTGGCGGGCTCAAAATTGAGCCTCTTTTGTTCTATGCCCTACAAATAGCACCCAGAGTTCCGTGATATACAAATTGACAGACGAACTCCAGGACTGGTAGGTTCAATATTGTGATTGTCTACATGTATAACATACAAGATATATGCTATATAGCTAACATTATCTAAAAACATTATTTTCAAGTACTAAATTATTAATGTTAAGTATTGATATTCTACAATTTAATTAAACAAAGTTATCAAATGACTCGTAAGCTTCGAGTCCGGGTCCAATTGTAGATCATCGAAGTTTCACCCACAAGATGTATTCAGTGCACACAAGGCATAAGAGTTGGATGGCGCCCACAAAGGAACCCACGCACATAAAATTTGTGAACTATGAAAACGAATGGCGGTCGGTTGGAATCGTGATGTAGAGATATAGATGGACATGAAATCTGGCACTTCACCCTATGGAAATCCGCGAGCATAGACATGGATTACCCAAGTTTTGGATGCAAGATGTAAACTCATAACACAGGGAATAAGAGTTCAATAACGCGTAGTGGGGAACCCGTGGGCATAAAATTGGCTAAGGAAATGAAAGTGCTCAGTCGGACTCTTGATGCATATTTCATAATTCATGTGCAACACCAACTGTGTCGTGACCAGACCAGTATGTGTACAAAGTAGGTAGAACCAAATATGTACCTTTATAAAGTATGGGCATGAGATTTTATAGAGCATGTACAAATATCACATTCCATACTTGGCGACTTTGTGGATCACGGGTTCTCGGGTTGGCGGGCTAAAAGATAGGCCTCTATTGTTTTGTGTCCTACAAATGGTACCCAGAGTTCCATGATATACAAATTGACAGATGGACTTGCGGGTTGGCTGAGATGTTATAGAGCATGTACACTTTTTGGATCGCGGGTTCTCGGGCTAAAAAATGGGCCTCTATTGTTCTGTGCATTACAAATAGCACCCATAATTCTGTGATATACAAATTTACAAGCAGATTTGCGGGTTGACTAGCTCAACATTGTACTTCTATTGAGTTCCGCGATATATAAATTGACAGAGGGACTCTAGCACTGGCGAGCTCTGAGAAAGGAGAAATACATACTAAATATGTACTTTTATAAACTATGGACATGAAATTTTATAGAGCATGTACAGATCCCTTATTCCATACTTAGCCACTTTTTTGGATCATGAACTTGCGGGTTGGATGGCTCAACATTGCACTTCTATTGTCCCGTGTCCTCCAAACAACATTCGGAGTTCTGCGATATACAAATTCACAGATGGACTCCAGGACTGGCGGGCTCAAGATTGAATATGTATTACACATTACATGTAATATGCATGGCAGGTTATCAGGCTGGCGAGCTCTAAATATCCATGTTTTGGGTTGTGGGTTCTCGGGTTGGCAGACTCAAAATTGGGCCTATATTGTTCCCTATGCTACAAACAATAGCCACAGTTGCGTGATATACAAATTGAGATGCAGATTCATGGGCTGGCTGGCTCAACATTTCACTTCTATTGGTCCGTGTCCTCCAAACAACACTCAGAGTTCCGCGATATACAAATTGACAGATGAACTCCATGACTGGCGGGCTCAAAATTGGATATGTATTACACATTACATGCAATATGTAATACATATTACAGGTAATATGTACAATATGAAATGGGTAAGTGGATGGTCGGGCTAGTGATATAAACGTAAGTGGAAATTTGAACACATGTATTCTCTAGTTCTGGACCTAGAAATTTTCCAAGGAACGAGTAATCCATACTAAATATGTACTTTTATAAATTATGGATATCATATTTTATAGAGCATGTACGTATCCCTCATTCCATACTTAGCCACTTTTTGGATTGCGTGTTCTCGGGATGGCGGGCTGAAAATTGGGCCTTTATTGTTCCGTGTCCTACAAATAGAACCCAGAGTTTCATGATATACAAATTGACAGGTGGACTTCAGGTTGGCTCGCTCAACATTGCACTTCTATTTTTCTATATGCTCCACGCAACATTGGGAGTTCCATGATATACAAATTGACAGACGGAGTCCAGGACTAGCGGGTTCAAAATTGCCATTGTATACATGTATAACATATAACATATATGTTATATAGCTAACATTATCTAGAAACATTATTTTAAAGAACTAAATTATTAATAATAAATATTGATATTGTACAATTTAATTAAAGAAAATTAGCAAATGAGTCACAAGCTTCAAGTCCGGGTCCAATTGTAGATCATTGAAGTTTGGAACGCAAGATGTATACCACGTACACGGGGCATGAGAGATAGATGGTGCCCACAAAGGACCACGTGTCCATAAAATGCATGAACTATGAAAACGAAAGACGTTCGGTTGGACTCGTGATGTAGATATATAGATGGACATGAAACCTGCCACTTTGTCGTTTGGGAACTGGTGAGCATAGACATGGATTACCAAGTTTTGGATGTAAGATATACACTTGGAACATGGGGAATGAGAGTTCGATAACACGTAGCAAGGAACCAACGAGCATAAAATTGCCTAAGGAAACGAAAGGTCTCGGTTGGACTCGTAGTGCATATTTCATAGTTCATGTGCAACACCAACTGTGTGGTGAGCAGACCACTATGTGTACAAGCCAGGAAAAACTAAATATGTACCTTTATAAAGTATGGACATGAGATTTTATAGAGCATGTACGGATATCACATTCCATACTTGGCCACTTTGTGGATCGTGGGTTCTCGAGCTAAAAAAAAGGCCTCTATTGTTCTATATCTTACAAATAACACCTAGAGTTCCACGATATACAAATTGACAAGCGAACTTGCGGGGTGGTTGATATTTTATAGAGCATGTACACCTTTTGGATCGCGGGTTCTCAGGCTGACGGGCTAAAAAACGAGCCTCTATTGTTTCGTGCCTTACAAATAAGACCCATAATTCTGCGATATGCAAATTAACAAGAGGACTTGTGGGATGGCTGGCTCAACATTGTAGTTCTAGAGATTTCCATGATATAAAAATTGACAAACAAACTCCAAGGATGATGGGCTCCAAGAAACGGGAAATACATACTAAATATGTATAGATCCCCTATTCCATACTTAGCCACTTTTTTGGATCCCAGACTTGCGGGCTATAAATTGGGCTTTTAATGTTTTGTGTCCCACAAATAACACCCAAAGTTGCAAGATATACAAATTGACAAGTGGACTTGCGGGTTGGTTGGCTCAACATTGCACTTATATTGGATCGTGAACTTGCGGGCTGGCGGGCTCTGAATTGGGCCTTTGCAAATAGCACCTAGAGTTGCGCGATATACAAATTGACAAGCAAACTTGCGGGCTAGTTGGCTCAACATTGTACTTCTATTGAGTTCCGCTATATACTAATTGACAGACGGACTCCTGGGCTGGCGAGCTCCGAGAAATGAGAAATACATACTAAATATGTACTTTTATAAAGTATGGACATGACATGTTATAGAGCATGTACAGATCCCTTATTCCATACTAAGCCACTTTTTTGGATCGCAAACTTGCGGGCCGACGGGCTCTAAATTGGGTCTCTAATGTTCTGTGTCCTACAAATAGCAGCCAAAGTTATGCGATATACAAATTGACAAGCGGAATTGTGGGCTAACTGGCTCAACATTTCACTTTTATTGTTCTGTGTCCTCCAAACAACATTCAGAGTTCCACGATATACAAATTGACAGACGAACTCTAAGACTGGCAAGCTCAAGATTGAATATGTATTACACACACAAAGACAATTGAATGTGGAGGAAGATATGGAGTGTTGAAGGAGGCGCAAAAAAAAAAAAAAAAGCTTCAAACCAGTTCAACAAATATAGACAGAGTAAACGAAAAACTATTTAATATGGAACACGGGCAGAAAAAATGTACCTTTGCATGGATTCCTCTACATCTCTGGTTAGGAGTTCTTTGTGGTGACTAGTTTTCCTGTTTTTTTCTATGAACAAAAGTACAAAACAAAAGGGATATGAACATAATTTAACATGTAAAGAAAAAGGCAAGTACTATGTACATATACTAAAAAAAATAGAATAAGATGAATAGAGTAATAGATAGTTTTTAGAAGGATGTAC
>ML782792.1:446527-458852 GCA_009831015.1 Picea engelmannii
ACAAAAGTACAAAACAAAAGGGATATGAACATAATTTAACATGTAAAGAAAAAGGCAAGTACTATGTACATATACTAAAAAAAATAGAATAAGATGAATAGAGTAATAGATAGTTTTTAGAAGGATGTACCTTTTTTTTTTTTGCATAACATGTATATTTTATAATTCAAGTACAACACCAATTGTATGGTGACCAGACCAGTATGCGTACAAATCAGGGAAAACTAATAAGCTGGATAATTTGTTTTTTTTTTTTTTTGGCAACAAGCTATACAGATATGCTTTGAAACATATAAATATGACTTTGCAATATGTTTGATGTATATCTCATAATTCAAGTGAAATACCAATTGTATCATGATCAGACCAATATGTGTCTAAGATAAACATATTGTATTGAGGAATGGGCACATTCGACCAGACATGGTCAATAAGTGCGTTTTGCAGATGGCTTGTGTTGTTCTAAAGAAAGCGGAGACTGTATTTTCACATGAAGTTTTCCAATTATTTTGTTCTACCATTATTTTGTATCATGTCACTATTGAAGTCTCCTACAAGAACAATGGGTCCGTTCAGATCGAAATGGCCCAATTCATTGGAAATAACATATACTATGTTGGAGAATGTTGCATGGGGAGCAACATACAACTTCAGTATTGCAACTTCTGTTTCATGGAAAAAAAAAATTGCAAGCACCACCTCAACATTCTTTTCTTTGATATGTATATGGTTCAAAATTGGTACACGTTTTTTCACCAATATCATCACCCCATGTGTAATGTAACTTGATATGCAATTGTGACTTGGGAATTGTTTGTTCTGCATGCATAATGCCATGTATGTTTCCTACAAACACAGAATATCATATTGCATTGTATCATAGTCATTGAATATATCATCTGTGTGTGTATTTAAGCTGCATGTGTTAAGCGAGAGAATTGATACAGATGAATTTGTTTGTATGAATTGGTAATCATAGTGCAGTTGCCATTTTGCGGTGGTCCTGAGTTGTTCCATTTCAAGATCAACTTTCTGTTTGACTTTGAAGTTATCTTTTGTAAGAGGACTTAGTAAATACAAGGAGTCTATGCTTCTGACACGGGACAATGTTGTGTATACAAGTCCATGTATCTAAATTCCAGCAGGTTGAAATGCAACATTATCAAGTGTTAGTCCTTGCGATCTGTGGACTGTACGCGCACATGAAAATTTAATCAGAAACTATTTTTGAATCTTTAGTCGACCTGTCTTTGTTGATATCGATACTGGATTTGATATTCACAAAACAGGTGTCCAATCGCTTCTAGTGTTTGAATTATATAGATAAGCCAACTTGTTTTCTTTTCACTTGCCTATATGCGGTTCATGGAACTTAATCCAAAAGGACATCAAGTTTTTATGTTTTCGTATAGCCTTCGAGTATTCCATCTGCACCATTGACCAAGCCATCCTATAAATCATAGTTACAGGCATATATTTCAACCAAAATTTCTAATTTGAGGACAAGCTACAAAGGTAAAGTGGTTGTATGTTCGTGACATGGCACATTTCCATGGTTGTGTTCTTCCAGGTCAATTGAATTGATGATGATATCATCGCTAGGCATGAGCGATAGCATCTGGATGTTATGCATTGAAACATCCTTATTTGTGTAGAACAGGTAAGGGAGCATTGGGTTTGTTGGTGCAGGCCGCAAGAACCTCTAATTGATATATGTTAAGTCATCATATGTTTGGTTGTTTGTCCGTATTCTATTTAGAATTGCAATGAATGTTTCATATGTATGGCGCATTGTAGTATGCAATTCAAAGCATTTAATATTGTCTCTCCAGAAGTCATGCGTCATTGTTTCCATGTTAACGATAGGTTGTTCAAATATCAAAGAATCTTGGATGGGTTGTGCTTGGTAAAGATCCCCATAGAATATCATGTCAATGTTTCCAAAGTATTTCCTGTGCACATGTTTTATACTTCTTAGTCAGTTGTCAATGGAATACAAGAACTGACTTCCAATCAAAGATGCTTCATCTATAAAGACAAGTTGGAGTTCCTCATAAATATTAGACAATGTATCCAACATTTCCTTGCTAAGTGGAAGAAACTATGACTTTCTAAAAGGCATTAAAAATGCAGAGTGGACTGTTGTCCCACCTGCATTATATGCATCTTTCCCTATGTATGCAACTATTAGGCCCTTTGGTTTCATAGGATCAGAGGAATTGTTTGAATCATAGATTCATATAAGCATTTAGAATAGTTCTTTCACTGTGAATGTATTGCCTATTCCCGCTCCGCTTGTAAGGAACAAGTGTAGAGGAGTGTCCATGTTCAAGCGTTTTTTAAGAGAAATGTCCTTTAGAATTGTTTTCTTTTCTCGATTCAATAGACATTTTATTCTGTGGTATTCATTATTTTCAATTAGGAAAGGATGTTTTGTGACTTGAAAACCAAGATTGATACGTTTTTCACTTCCACGTGTTGGAGGATGAGGAAAATTCACTTGTAAGTCATAGGAGTAGCAAGGAGTTATGGTTGTTTTTCAGTTTGTGAATGTCTTATCAGGATTGTCAGGGTTTTCTAGCTCAATAACTGTAATTTCTAGATCACCCCATGTTGGATTAACATTGTAGTTAAATTTAGCTTCATTGATGTGCGCTATAGTCTCATATGCAACATACGTAGCCTCCCATGTAGAGAAGTTATGTTGTAATGTCTCTTCGTTTTCATCGAACGAAATGTACAACAACAGTTTTTTTCTACAATAGTTTTCATAGTCAAAATGTTTATTGTATTTGACAAACCGTACCATAGAGGGATTTTTTATTTTTGATATGGGTGCACCATGTTTTTTGTAATGCAATATGAATTATGCTAAGCAGATATGCCTAATAGGAGATGGACACTGGAGGTAATAATCAACAATAGAGCGACATATCATGTCTTTTGAATTGTCAAGATTTTGTTCTAGCAAAACCAGTGGTTTAAGCAAAAATGTGTGTTTCTCAAGTGGAGATGTTTTTATGAAGACACATTTTCTTGAACTACAAGTGAGGGGCATGGAAAGTGCAATGTGAACTGCTTGCTAAGAAGACATTTTTTGAATATTAAGCAATGTATTGCCAAGTGTGCATATCATTTCTATGGCATCAATACGACTTCTTTCATGTTCTTTGTGTATTCTTATGAATGCACTTGTCATAGATTTGTCAACCTTTGTCATATACGAGGTACAATACAATGTTGTAGCATATGCATTGAACACATACTGCACATTTGTATTTTCTTTGCACATAACTGGCATGTCCTTGGAGAAACTGTTGTTCCAAATATGAGAAATTTTTTCGTTTAAGGAAAAATATTGGTTGTTTAAGCATTCATTGTATGTCTTGGATGTACTCATCTTCTAATAGATTTAGCTCTGTCAAGAAGGCATCAAAGCTCATCATCTCGTCAAATTATCCTTGTTCTACAAATGCGAAAATGGATTTAGATTTCTCAACAACAACATTGTCCTATAAACTAAGAGGCTCTATAATTCGTGTAGCTCTCATTGGAGGCACGGGAAAGTTGTATTTGCAATGCGAGTTTTTTCGTTTTCAACAACTTCTTGTATGGTAATGTCT
Organism: Picea engelmannii; assembly: GCA_009831015.1. NCBI lineage: Eukaryota > Viridiplantae > Streptophyta > Pinopsida > Pinales > Pinaceae > Picea > Picea engelmannii. Next base: position 450,151 of record ML782792.1, read on the forward strand.
ATGACCTTTGGCAAGTTCTGGATCCAAATGATTCATGTTGCATGTTATGTATTTCTCCACAAATTGTTCGATCTCTGAATTGTTGTCATCTCCATAGACGGGTGCACCCTCTATCCACAATAGTGTGTGGTCATGCTCATTTCCCCTATTCTGGAATTTAGACACAATTAAGTAGTCTAATATTTTTCTGAAAAATGTTTCATCATGGCATATCAATTGTCTCAAATCATTTATGTTATGTCTATAGTAGTGAGTACATGTCATTGGGTCTTTTCTTATGAGGTAGTCAATGTCATTATTTTCCAGTGTATCGGTTTGTTTTTTACGATTCTTGTTCCTATGTAGCTCAGATATGATAGTTACCAATGGATCCCAGTAATGCTCTACACTTGTAAATGTGGTGAAAAATGTTGGCGGGCCCAATTGCCGATGTAATGAACCTCATAATACCATAAAAAAAAAAATTGCCAGAAAAGAGATCCCTTAGTGATAAGAATTCTATTATAAAACTCTATTATAGAACTTTATCATAAAATTTACTATATAACTCCTAAATTCTCCTTACCACATGATATTTGAAGTATATCATCGTGTCTTACCTTAAGTGGGAAGGTTATAATGTAAATCCCCAATGCTTTAGCAAAAACTGAAACCTTCATGCGTAGGGACTAAGTGAATAATGTAAACTTTATGATCCATACTGCACTCACCTTTTTTGCATACGGTCTCCATACTTGCGCACAAGTTTTCTCGAAAATTTACTCCTAGGGAAATCTATTTGGTTCCTACCAACATAGCCAAGGGTCAGGTTAAGGACTAGTGACTATCGTAAGCCTCCAATTCCTGGTCATTTAATGGCTCATAAATCGGATACTGATCGAATTGAAAGCTTGATGTTGTGTCACTGGTGGACCTATGACAACGAGGATCAAACCACTACCTAAGAATATTGCAGGGGGTTTGAAAGAGACATTCATCAAGTGGGAAAGAATTCCCTGTCAGGGTAGTAAATGCTCTTCAACCATCATTAAGGCAGTCCTACTAGTCATACTAAAATCGCTCGGCTCTACACTCGAAGTGTCATGCCGCCCCTACCCTTGTCATGTGGCTCACCCATCCTCCGCACTCTCCACAATTAATTTGAGGGGACAAGGCATTGTTTAGGTTTGAGTGGGTTCAGGGTTTGTCATTTCCGAGTTCTTTCTTTTCGTTTGAAAAGGATCTATGTATCAAGGGGGTTTAGAGGTGAAGATTATTTCCCTAGTGGCTGCCTCCATACTATTGCAGATGACATGTCTTGCATTCCGGGTAAGTTCTTCTCTAAACTGAAATACCTTAATACCTGGTTACTTCAATAGGAAGGTGTAATTTTTTGGAAAAATCGTCCACGTCAATTTGTCGTTCTGTGTTCACCCTCGTTTTCTTCCTATGGAATTCTCATTTTGTCTAACTTCCTTGCATTACATTCGAAGCCATCCTTAAACCTGTAGCAATGATCTTTTCTTTAAGGTTGTCACGATTCTCTTCTGTTTACCGAGAAGGAGTGTTAGCCCTACCTATCCAGGTTCAGAATCTAGGGTTTTTGTAAACCCTTTGTCATGTGCTGAGTATTCTTGAGTCTGAGGAAAGTATTTATTCTGGGGGTTAATTACCAAAATCTTGGCTGGAGCATTCTCTGCGTTTACTTTTTTGACTTAAGCAATTTTGTGCAAAAAGGAGTTCAGGTAGACTAGACTCAACAGTTAGGGTACTCCTGGTTTGAATGGGAGACTTAAGCTCTATTCCACCTAAAAATACATATTCTTTCCGTTCACATACACAATGATATTTAGATTGGTCGATTCCTCTATTTCCATTATTAGTGAATACTGTGTAAATATTTTTACTACAGTTGTATCATTCATTTTAAGAGTTGAAATGTATCATTAATGGTGGGCCCTATTTGATGTGAGGGTACCCATCAGTGAGTATTGTCTCCTTCACCCTCGACCCTGAACGACTATCCAGATGGAAAATGACTAGGAAAGGACCATGTGCTGTGAAACAGAAGTTAAGTAAAACGTTGGTATGATGTGTTTATAAACATTAACACTATATTTGTGTTCTTCTTACATTGTCTTCGTATAAGAGTTTTCTAATAATCGTATATGGTGGAATCCAACATTTTTTCGTCTACACGAAGGTTCTGGCTGCTCATCTGCGTACTCAATGTAAAAAGGTATACAAGTTCCCTTCCGTAGCCCTTCAGTAGTTTGAACCATCCGTGTTGCAAGTGAGATGTAGTAAACAGTACCGTTTTTCCTCAGTCTTCCTATCGGCTTGGGAAGGGGAAAATTTTCCAAATGTAACTTAAATTTTTGGGATCCAATTATTATAATACAATAATTTATGTACAGGTTTTACTCTGTCTTTTGTTTAAAATTAATGATTGTTTAATCATTCACCATTTGGATCTCACCCTACCACATAATTTGATTACCAGGGCTATCGTTTTTCTGAATGTTGGAACGAATTATAATAGATCTATTAAACCATATCATTTTATTTCCTTTCGACTTTTCCTATGTTTATTATCAATGTGCCCCTTTTGAAAAGAATTACAATATTCATTTTGGACTCAGCATGAATAGATATAATGGCCTAGTAATGTTACGATTTTGTCTTTTATTCTAGAACACTATATATACATGCTTGTGAATCGTTTGTTATTTATGCTATGTTGTGTTTTCCCAATTCTGAACCATCCACTGCCACGATCACCGAGTGGAAAGTTTCACATATATGCTCATAGTTAATGGTTTCATAATTTACTCCAAACAATGTATATTCCTTCAGTTGGGGGTCCTTTTTATTTTGTGCAAAAGGAAGCACAAGGATTAAAAGTTCTATCAGCCTGTGATTTATATTCATTGTAATCGTCTTTGAATTCTCATTCTTATGAAGTATTCTACTACTGTATTATCTTATAACGGAACAACGAACTATTCAGTTTAATATGGTACTGTAATAAATTTTACGGAGGGTTTTCCAGACCTTTTGATTTGGAAGTTTCTTTATACGAGAGGTAGTCGATCTCCTAGTAGCATAGTTGTTCATTCAAAAGTCATGACAGTAACTTTCTGTATAAGTGGGACTCCTATTGCAGTCATTAAATATTTATTTAACAAAAACTACACATAGTATTAACTGTAATTGTATCTATATTCATTGCATATCTAGATATCAATTTATGGAAAATACATGTACAAGCTTGCTCAGATTTCTACTTAATCATAGACAGATTTGCTTACTATTTCAACTATAGAAGTAAATATATGCCTGTAATTAGATCTAATCCTTCCTATCTCATTCGTGCAAAATAGTTATGTCCATAATTTCAATTACATGGGTAAACATACACCTGTAGGTAGATCTATTCTTTCTTCAAGTTCATTCGTATTTAAATACTTCTACCCCAAAATTTTAATCACAGAAATAGACATACACAATCTTTCAAGTTTATTTTACATAGATCATTCTGCCTAGAATTCTAATTCAGAATGCCCCATTCGATAATTTTGGCCTTTGATTATAAACTCCATACAACGAACATATGTCCTACATGGAAATTATTTCAACTTAACCCAACATAGCATCATATTGGATATACAAAATCATTCAAAACAAAGAAGGATAAGATTTAACATATTTGAATCCAATTTGCGGAAAGATAAAGGGAACAACCATGTTCCTCCCAACCATAGAATAGGGAAGCCAACGCTTACCCAATTCACCCCCTAGCCTGACCATGAATCCATGAGAGAAAACTTGAAAAAATCCTCTTCAACAATGTCTTCCTCTATGAGTAGTCTTCTCCCTTGCCTCACACTCAAAATCGGTGTTCATAAAAACAAGTATTCAGTAGTTCCTCCTCCCAGCATACTAGGCAGTGTCCTACCTCCTCACATATGCTATTTAAAAATAAATGTTTTTGCCTAGGTCCTTCTTTCCCCCTTGGGAATTTTCGCAGCTTTCTAAATCCCTGATTTTTAGGGGCTGCCAATGGCCAAATCTCTGATTTGTCACTTGTAATAATCAACCCAGAGGTAGTTCCAACATGTTCCCCACTCATGGAGTCATGGTCATCTGATTTTAACATGGCTGTTCCATTTGTCTTCCTGCAATCATTATAAAAATATTATGTTTTCATACAAGTGTCATAGTCAAATAGTTAGTTGGGTCAAATCAGATCTCTGGCCAACAGTCATAATAATTAATTACAATTATCAATTTTGAAATTCGGAATTGCCATAAATGGCAAAAATTTTCCAAATTCGAATTTACTAAAAACAGAATAATTTTCCAACAAATTTTTAAATTTCAAAATTACTTTATTTTTGGGGATGTCACATCCTTTCCCCCTCAATAAAATTGTAGCACCACTTTTTTCAGTTAACAAACTTCGGGGAAATATAACACCCACTTTGGATTATAAAACAACATGCATTTAAGTGAATGAAACACATTTAAGATAAGAGTAAACATATTATTTACTACTATAATTAACAATCAATAGCATTTAATATTAATTAATACACACATCGAAATTCATGATAACATAAGCAACACAGTCATGCAAAACATGATTAAAGCATAATCAAATACTAATCTTTTAACAGTGGTAGATTCCACCAACCAAGTGCAGGCCTTCCACAAACCTCCCAGCCTTAGACCGCACTGCTCATCAAGCTCAGTAGTGGGTCACCCCCGAGCTGGGACTAAGCTCCACCCCGAGACAAGGAATACTAGGATAGGCTGAGGTTACAGGGAAAAAAACACATAGCCACAAGGATGGGATTCTCTCCCAGGAACCTCTCACTCTTACTACCCACAGACCCTCATTCCCCACATGCATGTTCCACCCCAGGAGTATACACCTTCTCTGTCACCTGGATAGTCCTTCGGTTGCTAACCTCCCTTGCTTTGGGTTACATCAATAGACCGAACTGGAAGTCTCTGGGCTCTATGGCAACTACAAGATTCCTTCCAGGAGTCCTCTCCTTCCTCTGTGCACTCTCTCCTCTAGAAAGAGATGCTCACAGGCCAAAACCACCTGTTCATCCAACCTCAACACCACTCTCACCTAGAGAGAGAGAGAGTTTCACAACTGGTCACAAGCCATACACAGTCCAGCACTACGTGGCCACAACAACCCATGGGAAACAGACACAAGCTTCCTCAAACTGGTTCAACGATGTCAAATCGATCTTATGGTCACGACTTCGGATTAGAGATCTTACGCACAGGATCGATCTCGAGCAGTGGATGCACATGGATTCTCCAGACACAACACGGGCTTTTCCGGTTCAAAACAGATGTGAAACTGGCTCTTTCAAAATCGATCATAGGCTTCTAGTTCAGTACGGAGGTACACATGGGTTTTCTCATAGCCAGACACATACTTTTCAGATCACAAGGACGCACGAAGGTTCTCTACAGAACTCGGGTCATTCATACTGCTCAGAGCCTGTACACGGTCAGGCAGTCCGATCAAATGGGAGAAGGAACCCCCTCACAGTCCACCCTGGCCTTTTATTCGCATGCACCAGGGTCGACACTTGTCGCCCTGGAGACTGCATGCGTTCCACCAGCACGTATCACCTTCCCTTGGTCAGGAACTTAGGATAAAAATATAAATGGCACATGTTCTTTTGAAATAATAATAAAATATTATTCCCAGGCTTAAGCCCCTTAGGATAAACACTTATCCCCTTTTCCCGCCTTCCATCCTCTAATTCCTTGCCCTCTCTATGGATGCTTAGTCCCCCTTCACTCATTCATCGTGGTCGGTCTTCACCTGGCGGTGTTTACAAATTTTTATTAATTGTTCTGCATGATTACATATACAACAACAGGCTCCTGGCTTTCAACACTTAGGCTCCCTGGCCTAACAAACACATAAGACACCAGCTTATAAAAACTTGGCTCACCATCCTATAAAACATAATTACAATCCTTTCAGAGCATGATTTACGACAAGGCTCGGCCTTGGGGACACTACAATTCCCCTCCCCTTATTTCTGCACTGTCCTCAGTGCAACTTACACTGTCTCTGCAAGCCTTTCAAAATTTTCAAAAAGATGTGGGTACTCTGCCCACATAGCATATGCATGCTCCCATGTCGTGTCCTAAGGAATGTATCAGGTCCACTGGACCTTTACATGCTCTATAGCTCGATTCCAGAGCTGTTTTCTTTTCTTGTCCAATATGCGATCAGGATGCACTTTCAGGACACCCTCTGGTTCCACCTGAATCACATTCCAATCGATAACATGATTAGCATCAAGTACATATTTATTAAGCAGTGAAACATGAAACACATTATGTACAGTCATAGATGTAGGTAATGCAAGCATGTATGCAACTGGCACAATCCTTTCTAGGATCTCAAATGGCCCACAAAATCTTACTACCATTTTGGCGCAACTTCCCAACTTCAGGGAACTCCCGTTAGTCTTCACTTTCATAAAAACATGGTCACCCACTTTGAATTCTCTATGGGTTATGTTACTGTCAGTGTAACTTTTCTTCCTATCCTGGGCAGCTTTCAGATTCCTCTTAATCCTTATCATTTGGTGTTCCATCTCTTTGAGCAGTTCAGGCCCAACGACTGCTTTGTTAGTTGGATTATCATAGCTCACTGGAGTGTTTCACTTTCTTCCATAAAGTGCTTTGAATGGGCTCATCTTCAATGATGCATGATACCCATTATTGTAGGCGAATTCTACCTAATGTAGGTAGTCTTCCCACCTTGATGGTTTATCCATCACATACATTCTCAGTATGTATTCTATTACCTTGTTCACCCTCTTTGTCTGACCATCATACTCAGGATGATACGTTGTACTAAAGTTCAGATTCGTTCTGAATCCCTTGAACAGTCCTTTCTAGAAATTCAAGGTGAATTTAGGGTCCCTATCAGACACAATTATCTTAGGAATTTTGTGCAAGCATGCGACTTCTTTTAAAAATATATCAGCAACATCAGCTGCCCTGTGGGTGGTTTTTAGTGGAATAAAATGGGCAGCTTTAGTAAGCTTGTCCACCACCACCATGATTGAATCATGTTGCTTGCTTGTTCTAGGTAGTCCCGTGATAAAATCCATTGTTACCATGTCCCATTTCCATTCAGGAATGGGTAAAGGCTGCAGAAACCCTGCTGGGTGCCTATGCTCAGCCTTAACCTTCTCGCACTCCATACATCTGATGATGTATTCAACGATTTCTTTCTTCATACCTGGCCAAAAATAATGTCTTTTGACTGCTGCCATAGTCTTTTGATATCCAGGATGTCGAGCATAAGCCACGTTATGCATTTCTTTTAGAATCGTCAGCTTCAATTGTTGGACATTGGGTACATACACTCTATTTTTATACAGAAGTAAGCCATCAGTTCCCAAGGTGTAACTTTCCTTGGTCTGTGGTCTCTCACGCTGTTGTAGCTTTGCTACTAAACCTCTGTACTGCAAATCATCATTTGCGGCTTCCAAAATTCTGTCTTTAATCTCAGTCCTGTACATGCTAATGGTTGTAGCATGTAATTTGTGCACTTTTCTGCTGAGTGCATCAACCACCTTATTTTCTTTCCCTTTGATATGCTTGATATCAAAGTCATATTCACACAGAAACTCCAACCATCTAATTTTTCAGGAACTTAAAGTCGGTTAATCAAATAAATACTTCATACCGTTATGGTCTGTTCTCAACTCGAATCTTTTTCCCATGAGGTAATGTCTCCATTTCCTTAAGACGTGGACAATTGTTGCTAGCTCTAAATTGTGAGTGGCATAATTCCTTTCATAATTGTTTCTAGCTCTCCATTTCCTCTGTCTTGGAATACACCAAGATATCGTCCAGGAATACTATGACATACTTGTCCAAATAATCTATGAACACTCCATTCATTGAGCACATGAAAACAACAGGTGCATTTGTCAGTCCAAATGGCACCACTATGAATTCATAATGGTCGTACCTTGTTCTAAAGGAAGTCTTGCTAATGTCCTCATCATTTATTCTCACTTGGTGATATCCAGATCTGAGATCTATTTTTGAAAATATTTTTTCATCTTTCAACTGATCAAAAAGATCATCGATCCTTGGCAGAGGATACTTGTTCTTGACAGTTACCTTATTCAACTACTGGAAATCAATGCACAGCCTCAACGTCCCATCTTTCTTCATCACGAATAGGACCCGGGTTCCCCAAGGTGACACGTTGGGATGAATGTATCCCTTCTTTAGTAACTCTTTGAGCTGCAATTGCAACTCTTTTAGCTCTGGCGTACTCATTCTATAAGAAGCCTTCGAAACTAGAGCTGCTCCAGGCATCAAATTTATAGAAAAATCGATGTCCCTCTTCAGAGCTAGTCCAGGTACCTCCTGAAATATGTCCTTGAAATCTTTGAGTACCTCATGGTCTTCCAGATTCAAGACTACATCTCAGGATGCTTCTTCCACCCGAGGTGCAAATAATTGACAACCTTTTTGGTAACATTTCTTCAGCTGCATGGATAAGATTTCCCTAACAGCCATAGCTCTAGGAATTCCTTGGAATGTTACCTGATTTCCCTCTTCGTTCAGGCATGTAAACCTCTTGTTACGGAAATCCAGAAGGGCATGGTGTTGGTCTAACTAGTCCATCCCAATTAAGAAATCGTATG
>ML782792.1:458894-501300 GCA_009831015.1 Picea engelmannii
TTCCTTTCATATCTACTGAACAAGACTTAACCAATTCAATGACCTTCTTTTTGGTTCCTATGGCCAACTTCACTAGACAAGATTTTTCATGTTTGCTTCTTGTTAAATGAAAACTTTCCACCACTCTAGGATCTATATAACTATGGCTAGCCCCTGAATCAATTAAAATAATAAGTGGTTGGTTGTTGATCGTACCTTCCACTTCAATCATGTGCAATTGAAATTCTACTTGCTTGTTGTCTAGTGCTGCGTAGATCCTCAGCATTCTGTTGCCCATATCCTCCACTGTTTCAGCTTGCTGAACAGTATGGACAGTTCTCGCTTTATCTTTTCTCTGGGGGTAGTCTCTGTACCTATGATTCCCTTTACAGCCCCAACACTCCATAGGTGGCAGCCTTGGCATATGCTCACTCCCTTCAACTTTCCTGGGCTCTCTAGAAGATGTCTGTCCCCAAGGACTGTTCCTGAAAAAGGGAGGCATGTTTCCCTTCTTCCTATGTTCTTTCTTAAACCTCTTCTGGTCATCCCAAGCCTTTCGAAAGGTAGGCTTTTCTCTTTGCTATTCATATAAGCATTTCACCCTTCTTATGGTTTCTTCCATGGTCTTAGGATCATCATATTGAATCTTGTCACCAATGGAAGGTGGTAGTCCACTCAGATACCTTTGAATTTTGGCAGCCTCATCTTTGATGAACGGAACATACTTCAGTAGTTCCAGAAAACTTCGTTCATACTCATCAATGGTCATGCTGCCCAACTTGAGTTCAAAGAACTCCTTCATCTTTCTGTCATAGTATCTTTTGGTCAAGTATTTCTTCTCGAAATACCTCTTAAAATCCTTCCACATGACCTCTTTCTCTCTGATGTGTTGCACCTGCACTAACTGATCCCACCACATGGATGATTTTCCTTTCAGTTGGTACATTGCAATTCTTCCTTCTATATGGGTAGAATAATTCAGCAATTGGAAGTATTTCTTCATACCCAACAACCATGTTTCAACATCTTCTTCCTTCTTATGTTCGTCATCGAATGTAGGCGGTTTAATCTTGTTGATTTCCCCTTTCAATTCATCCCTTCCATATTTTTGGTGTTTTCTGGTAGCAGACGTGCTTGAACTACTGTGTGTCTCCTTGCCAGAATGCTTCGGGAAGAGACAGTAATGTCTGCTACCACTCCTCGATCTTCTTCTCCTCTCAGGGGTTCTGACACTTCTTGATCTACTTGTGTCACTCTCGTTTTCCAATTTCTTTTCTATTCTTTCCAGGCTCTTCAACATTTTTAAGTTGAATTCACCCTGTCAATCCCTGATTTTCATGAGCTTTCCGCTATCAGCTAGTCGAGCTTGGGCATCTTTCTGCAATCTTTCAATGAGTTTCATCATATGTTCTTCCTTATCTGTCTCTTTTTCGTGCCCATTAGAGTTTGTTCCTTCGATTTCCAAGTTGACATTACTTCCTACCTTTTCGTCCTCTGTTTCAGAGGTATTCTGCACCTCTTTCAATTCCATACTCGACGTCAGTTTTCGACTGTCCTGACACTCGTTGAACTCTTCAAACACGACGTGCAACCAACCGAAGTTTGTCAGGTCTTAACCCTTCAAGAAAACTTACAACATTCATAAGCCAACGTGAACAAGAAAAACGTTTTGACTTCACAAGTTTTCTGAGCTTTGTGCAGCTCTACAAATTACGGGACTTCGGAACTTCAGAATCTCGGTCCACGAAGATCCAACAGTTAAATATTCATAACCAAAGTCACCCTTTCTCAACTCGTGATCTCGCGAGTTCGTGAGTCGAAGACCCTCGACTCATTTCTTCCAAACGCTGATACCCAAGATGCGACACAGGTATGGCTCCCTCCTCGCTAGCGCCTGCTACACATGACCATAGGCTAGGGCTAAGTGCTATCACTTCTTCACCAGATCGCGACTTCACAAGTTGGAGTGTTGAGCCTTCGTTCTCCTCCTTTGCGAATTCTGAAATCGCGAATTACTTTATTCTCCCAGCCCACAACACAACTGTCGCCCTTCACCACCGTGGCACTTGGTACATTCAGGAGGGTCCACGTCAACTTTGGTGACATCATCAAGTCCCACCACTCTCACCTGTCTTCTTGACTCACTGGCACATGTTACACACCCATGTGTCCACGTCCATTCCAAATGAAATCCAACGGTCAGGTCTTTCTCAGATCTTTGGCACAGATCCTTTCAGCGTTTCGGGTTTTCGGGCATTGGAATTCGTGCACCCCACATCTCGAACTTCCATCTGCCGAAATCCCAAAATTATGGTTTACTCCTCTGCTAAATCATACGGTCAACCACCTTCCTATGATATACGGTGTAGATCATTTCGACGTTTCGGGTTTCGGAGGTGTTCACCTTCCTCACTTCCTCTCACGACTTTGCGAAATATGAAAACTTTTCGTGACTAACTCAAGCGCGACTCTGCTAGATATAATGGTCGAGCCTTCCTCCCATATCTACAGTGTAGATATTCTGAGGTTTTTGGGTTTTTGCGAGTTCGCGTATCGCGATCCCCGTGCTCTTGTGTAATTCAAAAGGGATTTTAATCCCTGCACACATTTTCCAGATTTGATGGTCACGAGGGCTCACCTTCCCTCTCGAACCGATCCTAAGGCTCCAGCATTGCTGGTGTGGAGCCCTCTCTCCCTGTGGCCGTAGACCACACCGGTTGCGGTTTCACAACACCGCTATACCTCATGATCTTATAAGCACGGTCAAGTAACTCCTTGACACTCCAGACCATACCGGGGTCCAAAATTTGTCCTCCAGACACAATTTCTCCTCTCACCCTCTGTCCAAAGACCACTCCACTGGCCCATCTAGGATTAGTGTCGATACCTTGGCTCTGATACCAAACTGTAGCACCACTTTTTTCAGTTAACAAACTTGGGGAAAATATAACACCCACTCTGGATTATAAAACAACATGCATTTAAGCGAATGAAACACATTTAAGCTCAGAGTAAACATATTATTTACTGCTATAATTAACAATAAATAGCATTTAATATTAATTAATACACACAGTGGAATTCATGATAACATAAGCAGCACAGTCATGCAAAACATGATTAAATCATAATCAGATACTTATCTTTTAACAGTGGTAGATTCCACCAACCAAGTGTAGGCCTTCCATGAACCTCCCAGCCTTAGACCACACTACTCATCAAGCTCAGCAGTGGGTCACCCCTGAGCCAGGACTAAGCTCCACCCCGAGACAAGGAATCCTAGGCTAGGCTGAGGTTACAGGGAAAACAACACACATCGACAAGGATGGGATTCTCTCCCAGGAATCTCTCACGCTTACTGCCCACAGACCCTCATTCCCCACATGCCTGTTCCACCCCAAGAGTATACACCTTCTCTGTCACCTGGACAGTCCTTCGGCTGCTAACCTCCCTTTCCTTTGGTTACAGCAACAGACTAGACTGAAAGTCTCTGGGATCTGTGGCAGCTATAGGGTTCCTTCTAGGAGTCCTCTCCTTCCTCTGCGCACTCTCTCCTTTAGAGAGATACGCTCATAGGAAAAAACCACCTGTTCATCCAACCTCAACACCACTCTCACCTAGAGAGAGAGAGAGTTTCACAACTGGTCACAAGCCATATGCAGTCCACCACTGCATGGCCACAACAACCCAGGGGAAACAAACACAAGCTTCCTCAAACTGGTTTAGCGATGGCAAATCGATCTCACGGTCATGGCTTTAGATTAGAGATCGTACGCACAGGCTCGATCTCGGGCAGTGGATGCACACAGATTATCTAGACACAACATGGGCTTTTTCGGTTGAAAACAGAGATGAAACCAACTCTTTCATAATCGATCACAGGCTTCTGGTTCAATACAGAGGTATACATGGGTTTTCTCAGAGCCAGACATAGACTTTTCGGATCATAGGGATGCACAAAGTTTCTCTGCAGAACTCGGTTCGGTCGTACTGTTAAGAGCTCGTACACGCTCAGGCAGTCCGATCGAATGGGAGAAGGAACCCCCTCACTATCCACCCTGGCCTTTTATTCGCATGCACCAGGGTCGACACTTGTCACCCTGGAGACTACATGCGTTCCACCAGCATGCATCACCTTCCCTTGGTTAGGAACTTAGGATAAAAATATAAATGGCACATGTTCTTTTGGAATAATAACAAAATATTATTCCCAGGATTAAGCCCCCTAGGCTAAACACTTAGCCCCTTTTCCCACCTTCCAGCCTCTAATTCCTTTCCCTCTCTATGGATGCTTAGTCCCCCTTCACTCATTCATCGTGGTTAGTCTGCACCTGGCGGTGTTTACAAATTTTTATTAACTGTTCTGCATGATTACATATACAACAATAGGCTCCTGGCCTTCAACACTTAGGCTCCCTGGCCTAACAAACACATAAGCCACCAGCTTATAAAAACTTGGCTCACCAGCCTATAAAACATAATAACAATCCTTTCAGAGCATGATTTACGACAAGGCTCAGCCTTGGGGACACTACAAAAACATTGTCCTCAGTGTTCATTCCTATATTGGAATAAGATTGGATGAGATTTTCGCAAATATCCCTCCAACTCCCAAGTGGCCTCCTTAGGACTAAAGTTCTTCCATTGCACCTTTACCTGAGCGACGACTCTGTTCCGAAGTGTTATTTCTCTCTGGTCCATAATACGCAGGGGTTCCACTTGGAACTCACATTCGGGTTCCACCTGCACCAAGTTCCAATCAATCATGTGAGTAGAGTCATGCATATAGTTTTTCAACAAAGAAACATGAAATACATTATGACTTCTTAGATTAGCTGGAAGTGCAAGTTGGTATGCTACGGATCCAACTTGATCTAGTATCTCGAAGAGCCCAAAAAATCTGGGTGCAATCTTGGCACATTTTCCTAACTTCAATGAGCTTTTTTGGGCTTTGACCTTCAAATAAACATGGTCTCCCACTTGAAATTCAAAGTGTCTTCTTTTCTAATTTGCATAGCTCTTCTATCTGTCCCGTGCTTCTTTTAAGTTCTGTTCTACCTTCCTTACCATGTTTTCCATTTCTTGGAGCATCTCTGGTCCATCCATGAGTTTGTCTACTAGTTTATCCTAGCTAATTGGAGTCGTACACTTTATGTCATGCAGTACCTCGAAAGAGCTTAACTTAGCCGAAGTTTGATACCCATTGTTATATGCAAATTCTCCTAAGTGTAGATAGTCTTCCCACTTGTTTGGTTTTGTTCTTACGTACATGCAGAGCATATCCTCTACGATTTGGTTTGTTCTTTCGGTCTGTCCATCCATTTGTGGGTGATAAATCGTACTGAAATTCAAATTAGTATTTAGCCTTGCAAACAATTCCTTCCAAAAAGCGGATGTGAATTTTATGTCTCTACCTGAAATCACCATTTTAGGAATACCATGCAGTCTAAAAATTTATTTCATAAATATTTCAGCAATGTTTATATCTTTAAAAGTAGACTTTACAGGAATAAAGTGTGCGGACTTATTGAGTTTATCAATTAAAACCATGATCCAGGTGGATATCGGTGGCCACCCACCTTTTCCAACTGGCTCAAAATAGCTTTCTGGCAATTTTGGCAATTTACTATTTTTAGCAGGTTTTAACTTCCGGGGCCATTTTGAGGGCCTAAATGAAGGTTTTTTGAGATCGACATTCTCAATGATATTTGAAGGCATGATTGAGCCCCCAAAATGAATCTCCTCAACGATACCTTTCCAATGAGCTATCATACGCCTAAAATAGAGATCGTATGCAAAAGTTATGACCCTGGGAAGTTGATGTACTAACTTACCCAAACGGGGCCCACATGACTTTTGGCGCTTCATCTCCTAGGGTTAGGTTTTTGGATGTCTAGGAATTTTGGCATTCCTATTTATTGTAAAAAGGCCTCTATATCTTCATTGTAATCATCTTCTTGCGAATGCAAGTAGTCGTCACATCTCTTCTCAGAGATAAACTGCCACCATTCTAGCGAGTCTTTCACTCTGTATTTTACAATCTCTGTACATTTCTTTCATTAATAGAAATAGTGTATTACTGTATATATGTGTTTTTGTTTGCATATTTGATACATTTCTGTTATATTATTGAATATCTGTGATATCTCTGTGCATTTCTTTATTATATCTCTGCTCTCATTTCATGCCAAAAATAATCCAGATCAAACCATAATAGAATCATTCTATTTCTGAGTTTTTGGCAAACCTATTATAAAGTCCAATGATATGGTCTCCCATTTCCATTCTGGTACTAGTAATGGCTATAATAGGCCAGCTGGATGTTGGTGTTCGGCCTTAACCCGCTGACAATATTGGCACCTCACCAAGTATTTTGTTGTTTCGCCCTTCATATTAGGCCAGTAAAATAGTTTTCTAAGTGTTGTTATCGTTTTTTGGTATCTTGGATGGTCAGAATACGGTTTCTTATGCACTTCGTCCAAGACTATTAACTTTAATTCTATTGAATCTGGTATGTAAAGTCTTTTTTTAAATCGTATTAGTCCCTTCTTGTCAATACTTAGATCTAGTTTCTCTGAGTTTGTGATATTGTTTTGTAATTCTTCCATTATCTTAGTGTAATTTTCGTCGTTAATACCTATCGTCCTTATTCTTTGTTCCAGATCACTATCTGACCTGCTGATACTTATTTCAAATAAATCATGGACTCTTCTGCTTAAAGCGTCTGCTACCTTATTTTCCTTACCCTTGATATGTATGACTTTGAAGTCGAATTTGCTCAAGAATGCTAGCGATATTTCTTGCCTTGCATTAAGATCTGGTTGGCTAAATAGATATTTCACGCTACAATTATCCGTCAATAGTAGAAATTTTCTGCCCATTATGTAATGTCACCACATTTTTAAGGCGTGTATTACCATTGTCAATTCTAAGTCATGAGTGACATAATTTCGCTCATGTTCTTTTAATTTCTGGGACTCATAACAAATCATGTGTCCTTCCTGAGTTAGGACACCACCTAGTCCTTCTTTACTTGCATCAACACATACGGTAAAGTCTTTATTTGGGTCTGCTACCTTCAATATGGGTGTCGTTGTCAATAATTCCTTCAGATTGTTAAAACTGTCTTGACATTTCTGTGACCAGTTAAACTTGGTCCCTTTCTTTTGTAATGACGTGATAGGGTAAGCTATTTTGGAAAATCCTTCTATGAATCTGTGATAATATCTACTGATTCCCATGAATGACCGGATGTCTGCTACATCCTTTGGTACCGACCATTCTGTAATGGCTCTTACTTTCTCAGGGTCAACTGCAATGCCTTTTGCAGATATTATGTGTCCTAGGTGTTGTATCTTCTTCTGGTAAAAATCATACTTATCGAATTTAGCATACATTTGGTGCTTCCGTAAAGTTTGCAGGACAATTCTTAATTGTTCTTCCTGTTCTTCCTCCATTTTAGAATACACCAGAATATCATCGATAAATACTAGTACAAACTTGTCTAAGTACTGACTGAAAATAATGTTCATCAAACACATAAATGTGGCTGGTGCGTTAGTGAGTTCGAAAGGTATGACTACAAATTTGTAGTGTCCATATCTTGTTTGAAAGGCTATTTTTCTTATGTCTTCATCTTTTATCCTGACTTGATGGTAACTGGATCGTAAATCCAATTTTGAAAATATTTTGGCCTCGCCTACTTGATCGAATAGGTCATTTATCCTAGGTAAGGGGTACTTGTTCTTAATAGTCATTTTATTCAATTGTTTATAGTCAATACATAGTCTTAGAGTACCATCTTTCTTTTTCATAAAGAGGATTGGTGCTCCCCATGGTGAAACACTGGGTCTGATATACTATTTGTCCAACAATTCCTGCAGTTGTATCTTTAGTTCTGTCAATTCAGGTAAACTCATTCAGTAAGGTGCTTTCGAGATAGGGGTTGACCCAGGTAGTAGGTCTATGGAGAAGTCTATTTCCCTTCTAGGAGGTAATTCCAACATCTCATCAACAAACATGTCTCTAAACTCACATAGGATAGCAAAATCTTCTAGTTTCGGCTTATCTTCTTTTTCTAACAAATTCGTTATTTGGATGGTGTAAACTTGACACCCCTTTCTCATACATTTCTTGCATTGCATTGCTATGAATTGTCTAAATGATACTAGTTTTGGTATACCTTGGGTTGTTCTAGTAGTGTCAAAGTCATCTTTATAGTTAAGTGTCTTTGTATAACAATCTAGAACTGCTTTGGGTCTTTCCAACCAATCCATTCCGATTATCATATTGTAGGATCCTAGTGGTAGAATATTCATATTTGTTTTTATATTTTGACCATCTAAGTTAATTTCAAAATCAGAAACAAAGTCAACCACTTTCCTTTTAGTTCCTGTTGCTAACTGTACCAGCCATGATTTTGCGTGTTTCGTCTTCTTAAGTTTATTTAACTCTACTACTCCAGGAGTGATATAAATTAACGTAGCTTCAAGATCAATTAAAACATAAATTCAGATGTTATTGATTTTTCCTTCGATTTCCACCATAGAGGACTGGTGGTCATCTTGCCGACTGTCAATGATTACATTAATCTGATGCAGGCTTCTGCCTACATCAACCACCATCGAAGATTCCTGCAGATTATGAACAATAGTTTTGTTTTTCATGCTTAAACATGGGCAGTTCCTCCTGAGGTGAGGTTTCCCACATTCCCAACACCTTAACGGTTCCTGGGGATTGTCCCCGAGTTTATTTTTTTCCCAGGTTTATCGGTTTACCGCCTCCTTGTGTGTTTGGATGGTTTGCATGAAAATATTTCCTCGGGAAGCTTTTTGCTGCATTCTGATAGGGAGTTGGCTGGTATCCCTTCTTTCGTTGATTCATCTGATCTTGTTTCTTATCCTTCCAGGCTTTGGGAAACTCTGCCCACTGTTTGTATTGATCGTAGCACATTCGTGCTTTCCTAAATAGTTCACTCAATGATTTGGGGTTGTCAAATTCAATTCTGTCCTTGTAGGACTGCAGTAAACATCTTAAGAACCGTTATATTTTTACCTTATCCTCTTGGATGTAAGGTATGAACCTTAATAGTTCCAGGAATTTATTTATAAGGTCTTCCATTGTCATCTGTCGAAGCCTTAGTTCGTAAAATTAATTTTTTTTCCTTTTGTAGTAGCTTTCAGAAAGGTATTGTTTCTTGAAATACTTCTTAAAGTCGGACCATTCCAACTGTTTCTCCTTTAGGCCCTTGGCCAATTTCAGGTCTTGCCACCAAATGTTGGCCTTCCCTTTCAGATTGTAGATGGCCATTCTGACCTTCATATTACTGGAGTAGTTGTATATCTAGAAGTATTTCTTGATGTCCAACAACCATGCCTCAACTTATTCTCCCATCTTGGATTCTCCATCGAAGGTAGCTATAGCTGGTTTGATATTTTTAAATTCTCCTTCAAGGCGGTCTACTTGTTCCCTTTTTCTATCTGTTTTAGTTTTGTCTTCAGTTGAAGGTGTACCTTCAGACGAACTGTCTCCTCTTTCTGTTTCCGATCCCGAGTTCTTAGAAGCTCTCTTGCTAACTTCTTCATCATTATTATCATCCTTTGGGGTTTTCTTGGTAACTATATTGCATAGTAGGACTTCATTTATCTCTTGTTGTTCATGTTGTGCTTTCTTCAGTTTCTTGTTGTCGGCTTTGAAAACCTGCAGTTCAACAATAAGATTCCTCATTGTTTCCAACACTTCCATGCGTGAGCTTCCATCACTGTCCTATATTGGATCTCCAGGAGGTCTCTGCTCCAGATTTCCATCCATTCTGATTTCTGCACCATCCTGAGCTACCATAATTAACACAAAATAGAAAGGGATTTTTGTTTGTAACAATAAGGTTTATTAGTTTTGCATAAATTGAAATATATACTAAGCGACTAATGTGGCCCTGTTCAGGTCCAATGTTGCAACCTTTTCTCTAATACCATATGTAATGAACCTCATAATACCATAAAAAGAAATAAAAATTGTTTACACAATTTACTTGGGAGAAAAGAGATCCCTTAGTGATAAGAATTCTATTATAAAACTCTGTTATAGAACTTTATCATAAAACTTTACTATATAAATCCTAAATTATCCTTACCACATGATGTTCAAAGTATATCATTGTGTCTTACCTTAATTGGGAAGGTTATAATGGAAAGACCCAAGGTTTTAGTAAAAATTGAAACCTTTATGCGTAGGGACTAAGTGAATAATGTAAACTTTATGATCCATACTGCACTCACCTTTTTTTGCATACAGTCTCCATACTCACGCACAAGTTTTCTCGAAACTTTACTCCTAGGGAAATCTATTTGGTTCCTACCAACATAGCCAAGGGTCAGGTTAAGGACCAGTGACTGTCGTAAGCCTCCAAGTCCTAGTCATTTAATGGCTCATAAATCGAATACTGATCGAATTGAAAGCTCGATGTTGTGTCACCAGTGGACCTATGACAATGAGGATCAAACCACTACCTAAGAATATCGAAGGGGGTGTGAAA
This sequence comes from Picea engelmannii, assembly GCA_009831015.1. NCBI lineage: Eukaryota > Viridiplantae > Streptophyta > Pinopsida > Pinales > Pinaceae > Picea > Picea engelmannii. Next base: position 469,408 of record ML782792.1, read on the forward strand.
GAGACATTCTTCAAGTGGGAAAGAATTCCCTGTTAGGGTAGTAAACACTCTGCAACCATCATTAAGGTAGTCCTACTAGTCATACTGAAATTGCTTGGCTCTACACTTGAAGTGTCACGCCGACCCTACCCTTGTCACATGGCTCACCCGTCCTCCGCACTCTCCACAATTAATTTGAGGCGACAAGGCATCGTTTAGGTTTGAGTGGGTTCAGTGTTTGTCATTTCCGATTTCTTTCATTTCTTTTGAAGAGGCTCTGTGTATCAAGGGGGTTTAGAGGTGAATATTGTTGTCCTAGTGGTTGCCTCCATACTGTTGCAAATGGCATGTCTTGCATTCTAGGTAGGTTCTTATCTAAACTTAAATACGTTAATACCTGGTTACTTCAATAGGAAGGTATAATTTTTCGAAAAAATCGTTCACGTCAATTTGTCGTTCTGTGTTGACCCTCATTCTCTTCCTATGGAATTCTCCTTTTTTTTAACTTCCTTGCATTACATTTGGAGCCATCCTTAACCGTCTAGCAATGATCTTTTCTTTGAGGTTGTCACAATTCTCTTATGTTTACCGAGAAGGAGTGTTATCCCTACCTATCTAGGTTCAGGATCTAGGGTTTTTGTCAACTCTCTATCGTGTGCTGAGTATTCATGAGTCTGAGGGAAGTATTTATTCTGGGGATTAATTACCAATATCTTGGCCGGAGCATTCTCTACATTTACTTTGTTGACTTAAGCGATTCTGTGCAAAAAGGAGTTCAGGTAGACTAGACTCAACAGTTAGGGTACTTCTGGTTTGAATGGGAGACTTAAGCTCTATTCCTCCTAAAAATGCATATTCTTGTTGTTCACATACACAATGAGATTTAGATTGGTCGATTACTGTATTTCCATTATTAGTGAATACTATGTAAATATTTTTACTACAGCTGTACCATTCATTTTAAGAGTTGAAATGTATCATTAATGATGGGCCCTGTTTGATGTGAGGGTACCCATCAGTGAGTATTGTCTCCTTCACCCTCGGCCCTGAATGACTATCCAAATGGAAAATGACAAGAAAAGGATCCTGTGTCGCAAAACATAAGTTAAGTAAAACATTGGTATGATGTGTTTATAAACATTAGCACTCTATTTGTGTTCTTCTTACATTTTCTTTGTATAAGAGTTTTCTAATAATCATATATGGTGGATTCCACCAGGTTTTCATCTACATGAAGGTTTTAGTTGCTCATTTGCATACTCAGTGTAAAAAGGTATATGAGTTCCCTTCTGTATCCCTTCAGGAGTTTGAACTATCCGTGTTGCAACTGAGATGTAGTCAATAGTATCGTTTTTCCTCAATCTTCCTATTGGCTTGGGAAGGGGAAAAATTTCCAAATGTAACTTAAATTTTTGGGATCCAATTATTATAATAAAATAATTTATGTACAGGTTTTTCTCTGTCTTATGTTTAAAATAAGTGATTGTTTAATCATTCACCTTTCGGATCTCACCCTACCCCGTAATTTGATTACCAGGGCTATCGTTTTTCTGAATGTTAGAACGAATTATAATAGATCTATTAAACCATATCATTTTATTTCCTTTCGACTTTTCCTATGTTTATTATCAATGTGCCCTTTTTGAAAAGAATTACGATATTTGTTTTGGACTCGGCATGAATAGATAAAATGGCCTAGTAATGTTATGATTTTGTCTTTTATTATAGAACACTATATATACATGCTTGTGAATCGTTCATTATTTATGCTATGTTGTGTTTGCCCAATTCCAAACCATCCAATGCCACGATCACCGAGTCAACAGTTTCGCATATATGCTCATAGTTAATGGTTTCATAATTTACTCCATACAATGTATATTCTTTCAGTTGGGGTTTGTTTTTATTTTGTTAGAAAGGAAACCCAAGGATTAAAATCTCTATTAGCCCGTGATTTATGTTCATTGTAATTGTCTTCGAATTCTCATTCTTATGGAGTATTCTACTACTGTATTATCTTATAACAAAACAACGAACTATTCAATTTAATATGGTACTTTAATAAATTTTACAGAGGGTTTTCCAAACATTTCGATTTAGAAGTTTCTTTATATGAGAGGTAGTCGATCTCCTAGCGGCATAGTTGTTCATTCAAAAATCATGACAGTAACTTTCTGTATAAGTGGGACTCCTATTGCAGTCATTAAATCTTTATTTAACAAAAACTACACACATTATTAACTGTAATTGTATCTATATTCATTGCATATCTATATATAAATTTATGGAAAACACGTGTACAAACTTGCTCAGATTTCTACTTAATCATAGACATATTTTCTTACTATTTCAACTACAGAAGTAAATATACGCCTCTAATTAGATATAATCCTTCCTAACTCATTCATACAAAATAATTTTGTCTAGAATTTCAATTACAAGGGTAAACATACACCTATAGGTACATCTGTTCTTTCTTCAAGTTCGTTCATATTTAAATACTTCTACCCAAAATTTTTAATCATAGAAATAAACATACACAATATTTCAAGTTTATTTTACATAGCTCATTCTGCCTAGAATTCTAATTCAGAACGCCCCATTCTAGAATTTTTTTCTTTGATTATAAACTCCATAAAATGAACATATGTCCTACATGGAAATTATTTCAACTTAACCCAACAGAGCATCATATCGGATATACAAAATCATTCAAAACAAAGAAGGATAAGATTTAACATATCTTAATCCAGTCCACGGGAAGACAAATGGAACAACTACGTTCCTCCAAACCGTATAATAGGGCAGCCAACGTTTACCCAATTCACCCCCTAGCCTGACCATGAGTCCATGAGGGAAAACTTGGAAAAATCCTCTTCAACAATGTCTTCCTCTATGAGTAGTCTTTTCCCTTCCCTCACACTCAAAATCAATGTTCATAACAATAAGTATTCATTGGTTCCTCCTCCCAGCATAGTAGGCAGCGTCCTGCCTTTTCACATATGCTATTTAAAAAGAAATTCTTTTGCCTAGGTCTTTCTTTCCCCCTTGGGAATTTTCACATATTTCTAAATCTATGATTTTTAGGGGCTTCCAATGGACAAATCTTTGATTTTCCACTTGTAATACTCAACCCAGAGGTAGTTCCAACATGTTCCCCACTCATGCAGTCATGGTCAACTGATTTTAACATGGATGTTCCATTTGTCTTCCTGCAATCAATATAAAAATATTCAGTTTTCATACAAGTGTCATAGTCAAACAGTTAGTTGGGTCAAATTGTATCTCTGCCCAACAGTCATAATAATTAATTACAATTATCAAATTCAAAATTTGAAATTGCCATAAATGGAAAAAATTTTCCAAATTCGAATTTACTAAAAATGGAATAATTTTCCAACAAATTTTTAAATTTCAAAATTACTTTATTTTTGGGGATGTCACAGTGGGATCATTGAAAAAATAGTTTTTTTGTTTTGCTGCAAATAGTTAGGAGAGGTGCGAATGTTTTTGAAATCTATGTATCCAATATCATATTTCAAAAAAAATTCTAGGTTTACTTTGTACTTGACAACCTTGGCCAACAAATTTCTTCCTTGTAACTGGCCTTTTCTTATCCAAACCCACATGTAGGAGAGAAATTTCTCTATTATTATCTGCATTGTTTTAAAAAACAAATTTGTTATGTGACAGGAGAAGTCAATGCTTGAATGTAGCAGCTCCCATCGAACTATTTTATGATAACTGAACCGCTCTGTAATGTTAGTGGCACATGGATATCCATAGAAGAGTGTTGGAAATTTCATTTCCTCAGGGAAGTTGTCCTTGAATATTCCAAGTGGACATTGCCCCTCAGCAGGTGAAATTTTGACAATATTGTCTTACGAGTCACGAATGCACTGTGAATCAGTGAATCCATGCACCAATGTCTTAGCAGGTGTTTCATTCTTTGATTCATCAATTTTATCAAATTCACTAGAATTTATGAGAGTCTCTGCAGAGTTGGCATCCTCTTCTGCAAGAACATTGTTCCAGTTTTCATTTATACAAATATTATGTGCTTTGTAGAGGGCCTTGGAACATAATTCCTTTAATGCTTTAATAACAACATGCACACACACTTTACCTGTCTGATAGGAATTTTTGTATTGCAAGATTCTTTTCAAAGCCACAACAATTGTCATTGTATCACTAATGAATTGTGGCAAGGTGTTTTGCACAACATAGAGCTGAATAGGCACATTAATAATTGATCTTGTTAAGCCCATATGGGGTCATTTATATCCCCAAGGCCTGATTTATGTAGATGCAATTTGCAGAGACACAAGTCTCTCCTCAAGTTCCATAAGTGCACTTACATTTGGTAGTGGTGTATTACATCTTATTTGGTCAGGGGTTGAAAATTGTGGCAGTTTTCCATTTTCAAGCGACCATTTGCATGGAAAACAAATTTTGCCACTGGAAAATGGTTTATCGTGCATTGTCAAGCGGAGGTATCCTACTTGCAAATCAAGCGTGAAAGACTTACTATTTTTTGAGAAATTCAATTGTTCACAAATTGCACATGCAATGGAAGGAGTGTCTTTAATTTGTTTCATGTAGGTTTGTCTTGCATTTTTCTTTCGCAGGGAACTATGAGTAGAAAATGTTTGCTGATTTTTATTGGTAGTAGTGCATGGTGTTGATTCTAGCCCACACAATGTGACAGTTGCATGACCATTCTAGGATATGCGACTGTACATGTTTCTATTGTGTTGTGCATGAAAAAATTTCTTTAGATTGTGATATGTGACTTTCTCTCTAAAAGGAAGCATAGCAATGTATTTTTTTCTCTCGCACATGACCTTTTTCAAGTTGTTGTAACTTACTCTAAATTTCTTGTCCAGGGGAACGATCACCGGATGGAAACTGGGATGAATTTCACTCTGATTCAAGTTGTGATAACTTAGTCTACATTTTTTGTTTAAGTCCTGTATGGCCTCATCACAACTAGGACGAATTTTACGCACAACTTTTTTCAAGTTGTGATAACTTACTTTACGTTTTTTGTTTAAGCCCTGTATGGCCTCATTACAACTGTGATGAATTTCATGCATGTTGTTTTTGTTCGAGCTCTGTATGGCCATATCGCAACAGGGAGGATTTTCATTCTCACTAAAACGCATGCCAGGCGTATGCAGATTCAATGCAGTTTGTGTGGCATGGACATTGAACCCTAAACCACTGATATGTCCAAGCAAAGGTTGATAATGGATATGTGTTGTATCTGTTTTCAACGAGAGGATGTCAATTGTTCGATTGTAATTTGAATCAATAGACCAGGAATGGATAGTGTCATCTGGCAAGGCCGACCAGACATGGATATTTACTTTGAATATGATAGACAACCATTTCAAACATAATCTACAACCCTCCACATTCCCTTTTTCATATGGAAAGGCCATGTTTACAAGGTATTCTTTCCAACTTGCAATTGCCGACATATTTTCTAGGAGATATGGCGAAAGGTGCTCATGCAAGAACCTAAAATATTGTTGTCTTTCGTCTATAATTTCATTGCAAAAGGAATTTACAGTATAAATCTACAACGAATGCACATTGAACACCGCTGCCACCAAACAACAAATTGCATTGAACGGACTATCTCCATAGCTAGACACAACAGTTGTTTCTAGTTGTAAACCATGGCAGTCTATGCGATGCATAATACATTTCCACTATGATTCAAGGTCTTTGCAAATGAGGTACAAGTAAATATGAGCTCCTTCAACATTGCATATGGACATTTTTCTGTACATTAGTGGTTCATAATGATCGCTCACATCATTGGCATCATGGAACAAGATGCAATATGGATTGTCAGATGCAGTTTTGTTGAATAGGAGATATCTTGTTTTTCTTGTCAATGACCATATTCCAATTGATATATTGAGACAATTAGACAACCACCGTATACAAAATATATCTCCCCAAAGTCCCCTCTCATATGTAGGTAGAATTGGAGATGCATACAACTGCATCTTTGAAAAATATGAAGCGACATCATGTGTTCCATGCAACTGCCGAAGAAAATCAGATTCCAGTTCGTATTCATACGACTCCAATGCCTCAGTGTCACCATTTTTCAAACAACCCTAGAAATAATCTATCAATCCATTGCACAGGTCGATTGAGGAATAACGGAAATGCAGTAGAACCTGAAATGCATTGAAAAGGACATCCCCTACTGTATACAAGAATGCATCCAATCTAAAAAGGCCATTGCTATGCAAAACCTCGTCAATGTTGTCATGTATAATGGAGTGTGTATATATTTCATATGATTCAACATCTATTACTTCTTTCATGTTTTGACCTATGATTTTGAAGTTGTTTGTTAGATACTTTTAGTTTGCATGAAAACAAAGAAAAGGGGAAAAAAAGAATAAAAGTAGGAAAAAAGAAAGGAAAGCAAAATAGGAAAACTACAAGCGCGGAATTGTGTACCAATCCTCGTATCTATCTTTCAGCCTTCTTCTTGTCAACTTTAGTTCCCCCTAGTCCCCATAGCAGGTGACAAGAAAACAAACTCACACTGGAAATTGAACCAAACAGAAGAAACAACTCAAATAAATAACACCATAAATTTACTCAGCAGAAAGACCGATTTGAACCTATTCATGGCGTGCATCCTACAAGCTTCTTAGAGCCAGAAAAATTCATGGAAAATAGAAAGGACAGGACAAATGCAACAGTTGGACACAATTTTCTGACCCATATAATAGAAGCATTCCCTGCGTCTACACCCCACCGGATGGTTCCCTCTTGTGATAGCTCCGAACTACTTTTTGAAAACCCCCTGCATTGAAATTTTCGAAATAGCTATGGATGTAAGCTTCAACATATGAAGACGCATGGTTTTTAGGAACATAAATTAAGAGCACAGAGAAAGATGGTCTGCAACAGAATTTCAAGGTAGGGACTTCCACCATTGAAAAATATCAAAGAAACGATGGCATGAAAACTTACCTATCAACGAGGGATGACAAGAGCTCAGCCCCAAAAACTGCAAACCACAACAACAGGTCCAACAACTTGCAAAGTTGAAGAACAACAAACCAGTGAACAACCACGAAGAGGTCCAACTCCAACTGTAGGACCTCAGCTTTGAAAAGTTGAACAAGCATTGACCACTGAACCGATGATTATGGTGGAGAACAATTCAACACAATTTCACTGCAAGCAACACCATCAAAAAAATGGAATGTAATTGTATTGCGACACATATGTACAATAAACATTTAAGACTACCAGACTTGTGAGGTAAACACTTAAGAATGTCAGAACCGTCGAAGGGCGTATCCCTCTACAAACATTTAAGAAAATATGCAGCGTGGCAGGCTTGTTCTCTCAAAGCACACAAGAATAAAGAAAAAATCACACATAGTAATATGCTAGAGAATGTATTCTACCTAGCAGAAAATGCTAAAGAAAACATTCGAACTAATGCTAACATTAATCCACCTTCGACCAATGCATAAGAAAATATATGATTCTAAAAGACCATATACGATCAAATACTTTGGATATGCCAACATATATAACATTGGGAATAGTGAAGCTGGCAATAAGACCTCCAATCCGTTTTCCATTGAGATCATGACAAATATGGTACTTTTTATTATATAAAAATCGATGCTTTCAGTTCCCTGGTTCCAACAATAGATAATATGGAAATATTTTTGGTCAATTGGCAATCTAATATGAGGTCAATGAATTATCAATCGCTAAAGTCCCTCTATGCCTACGACATGGACTAATAATAATGCACTCCCAATTCCAATCCTTCGGAGAAACATGATCTTATTATACTTCCCGGTCATTGTTTGTTTATTGAATATATATCTCTATGACAAATTATATCAAATATAATTATGAATGGAATAAAATACAATAAAATAAGTTATGTTTATTATGTTATATGGAAAATCATTTTATATACATATATATAATTAATGGGACTTTAAGAAAGGTAAGAGATTATTTAGATTTATTTTTAATGTTATTTGCTCCTAGATCACTATAATTTTGATGATTTGGAATCTAATTTGGATATACCCAAGGCACTAAAGAGAAAATGTTTTTCATCTTCTTGGTGTTACAAAGGTGACATATTCTTTCATGCCATGGTGTTTTGGGGATTGTCCAATGCCCAAGCTCACTATGTAGCTTATGAGAATTAATTTTAAAGATATCTATCTAAGATGAAAGAACTTATACTTTTACTTGGAGGACATAACATACCAAATATGGATGAGAAACATATATATTCTATTCTTGCTAAGCTTTGTAGTGCATATTCTATTTTTGTATCTAATTTTCACTCCACGAGAGAATCTCTAGGGGATGCTTACAAAATACCCAATCTTAAGCTTTATTTGATTTTTTTTATTAGACAAAAAGATAGTTGTTTCCATATTGGAGTGATAGCAGTGTAGGTACATCTAACAAAGAATCATTGGACAAATGGAAGGATAAATCCAAGAATCAAAAGAAAAAACACCCTCACAATAACAAGAAAAACAAGGGTCACAAACCCTCTTAGTGAACTCCTAATCCTAATGGTGACAAAGGAATAAAATCAAAATGTAAAGAAGACTAAGAGACATTGCAATTTTTGTATATGAGATGGTCATTTGGATTATAAATGTTTTAAGAATATGGAGAGCTTAGAAGCATCACTGAAGAAGCATAAAATCAATCTTGGTTCTTGTTCTAACTCTTCTTCTCATGGACATGCACTTTCTACTTATGGTTTTTCCTTAAATGCAACATCTACTTCTTCTAATGAGCAACTTATTGATTCTAGAACATGTTATTGTATGGCTAAGGATAAAGCCATTTTTCTACTGTAAAATGAATGTAACGCCAAACAAATATTTGTTGGTGATGATGCATCTCTTAGTACTCTAGGGTTTGGAACAATTCAACTAGATTATGGTTATTTTAATGAATTACTATGTGTTCCATGTATCTCCTACAATCTTCTATTAATATATCAAATCAATCATTCATGTGAAGGTAAAATGATAGAGTTTTTACCTCACCAAGTTGAAATCAAGAATTTAAAAGATCCTAAACATGTCTAGGCAATCAGAATTGTTGATGATGTTACTAGGTTGTATAGATTTGATAACATTGGTTCATCACCTTTTCCAACAGTTTTTATTGTTCATAGTCATTACTTGAGAAAAATTTGACAAGATCAAATTGGTCATCTAAATTATATCTCGTTGTTGTAGTTATGCAATCAGGATATGGTGATTGATCTTCCTCTCGTTTCTTGCAAAGATGTTGTTAGTTCTGTCTTTATTCTTGGAAAACATCATCTTGATAGTTTTTAAAATAATGTATCTTAGAATTCCTTAGCCCCCTTGTATCTTGATCATAATGATTGTGTGGTCCACTTCCTTGTACTTCTTTCTTTGTGTTCAAGTATTTCTTAACTTTCCTAGATGAATTCTTCATATACACTTGGGTTTATCTCTTAAAACTTAGGAGATAAGTTTTTGACATGCTTTTGGCCTATAAGACCCTTGTAGAAAAGAAATGTGGACATCAATTGTATAAATTAAGAAGAAATGACATGAAGAGGAATCCAAAGCCAAAGTAGAAGTAGCAGCAACATCCATAAGAGCAACAAAAAAAAAGAGCAATAGATGAGGATACAACAAAATAAGATGAAGAGGAGCAAATAAAGTGGGATGAAGATGGATTAAAAAAGGAAACTTCTCCCATGGACATTGAAATCCTAGAGTAATCAACATAAGTTTTTCTCATCGGTGTTCAACTTCCAATTGACAAACTAAGGATGAGACTTCACACTCCCTATAATCCCAACACGGTGGAAAATTTGAAAAAACTTTGATTTGACAAGGCCATCAACATAATTGTACAACAACAAACCAGAAAGATGTCAGTCAATGGAGGTGACCCCTTATCATTTGTCATAGAGACTCTAGTGACAAAATACATTAGAAAGGGTATTCTTTCTCTCCCATCCACTGACATCACTTTCACATTGGCAACAAAACTTAACCTCAAGGATTGTGTTCACCAAAACAAAGAGAAGAATGACTAGATTAGAGAATTGGAGGAACAAGTTAGGCGAGGAAATAAGAATAAAAGAGAGGAAATAAGATTAAAGGAAGCCTCATAGAATTCAATTCATGTGTCGAGAAGTTTAGGATAGAGCTCAATGAGAAGGATACATATATGTATGTGCACCTTCAAGTTTTATGTGCAAATAATAGCTCAACACATAGGTCTGTACAAGCAAAGAATGTCCAATTCATTTCCATTAGGGAAGGATTGAACGATATGAAATGATGGATCATTGATAACTTGGATACTTCAGCCAAGCTAACTCAGGCTCCAAATGGGAAAGAAAAATCGATTATACTTACCTTGATCACTGGCAACAATCTAGGGAGAGAAATGAAAAGGAAACAAAGAGTTGACTAGCCATCTTTGCACAAATCCACAAGGATGTGCACATTTTGACGCTTAAAGGGAATCTGCCTCCCATTGAAGAGCTCGGAAAGACAAAAAAATAAGAGAATCTCTCAGAAGAAATATAGCGCAACATGAATCAAAGACAAGGATACTTAGGAAGATACAAAGGTGACAATAGACTCAGTAGAGGAGCATCTCGTTAGGACGACCAAGAATTAAAATATGATCCAGGATTTCATGGCCAACCTGACAAGGGACATGAAAAATCTTTCGAAGAACTCAAGCTCCCACATAAATTCCCTGGAAGAAATCTTGTACTGCAGAGTTATATCAATAGAAAGAAAACACGAATCTTGAGAAACTTACGTGAGAGACAAAGACAAGTAAATGAGATAAAATAGAAAACTTGATTTTTCTCACAACTACCTTCTATTTAGTCTGCTTTCCAATCATCATCAGCTTCATCCTATTTTAACACTTGTCCACAACTTTTGAGAAGGGGAAGATGAAACGACTTGTAACTACTTCTTGCAGAATTCAAGATGACTATACTATTAGTTACTCAAATTACTATAAGTATAGGAAGAGGTGCATTTTGAGGGGCCTCTTCAAGCATTGTATATTCATGAACTACTTTCAGAATTAATGTTGAGAAGCCCTAGGGCCATTTTATTAAATATAATAACTCTTGTGGATGGTATCTTCTTGTAAACTATTTTCAACAAACCACATGTTGTTTACATGTGTTGTAAGAATGTCCTTTTGCTTATAGATTATCAATATGAAAACAAAAATCCTTATTGTATCTTTGTTTACTCTTTCTTATGTTTTGTCGTGATATGATGAGTTGTTTATGTATGTAATTTCACAGCTTATACTAATATGGTTATTTAATTTATATGCATGTATAATCTAACCTCGTTGCTTCATAACAACTACATGAAGGAATGATTTTTGCATGGATTAGTTGCATTTGTAGCTCCTTATTAGTTACCATAGTCGCTCCTAGCTAGGATAAGATAGTTTAGATTTTATTTTTGCACTTAGTTAGTTTTCATTTGCATCTCCCATTTCGTTTACAACCATCCAAACACCCCTGAAACCCAGTAATGGTAGTCTAGTCATAATTTGGATGGGTCTCCTAAACCACACCATGCATAGTCTAATTGGGACCATGTACCCAAGAGCACCCCTTATTGTTGAATGGAGATTATGTCACTTCAATAGAATCTCTTTAGGTTAATTTTCATATACTTGTACATACAATTAATATTAACCTTTTAAATGAAAATGGGTGAAAGGCTCATGTGACGAGGATCAATATGTCATATTTCTTTAAGTTTCATTATTATAAGCTATTAAATTATTCATGTCCTTCATGTTAATTATCTTGTTTTTTTTTACATTAAGTACCTAATCATAGCCTCATGTGAAAAAGTTCAGAATTTTAAGCTTATAAACTATTAAATGCATTTTATCCTTCAATGTAATTATCTTATCCTTATACATTATATACCTAATCATAATCTTATTTTCAATAGATCGAATCTATTTTTTAAGAGGAGAATCCCATATTATATATTAATTTTAATTTTAAAATTATAAATTATAAAACACTTTGGATTTTCTCAACTCTCTTATAATATTTTTTTTTAAATGTACAATCCCAAATTTCAAAGCCACATAAAATCACTCAAATGACAGGTATATCAAATAAAACATTCTTTTTTATCCGAAACCAAAAATCTCTTTTCTCATAGTTGTTTTCTCATAGTTGTTTTGAAGACCAAAATAGTTCTTTTTCAGCACTATAATTTTGAAGACCAAAATAGTTCTTTTTCAGCACTATAATTTCAATTCAAGAGCTCAACTCCTAATTAATATCTTTTATATTATTATTAATCTATAAGAAATTAGAATAAATATTATTTTTAGATTTTATTATCATAACTTTTGTTTTATCAATATTTAATAATAACATTTTTTACATAAAATTTTAATTACATACATTCCTTTATCAAATTAGAACATCAATTATGATTTTTTAAATATTTAATTAATTACATTTTTTTTTCTACACAGACATTTCATTTAGAAACTTACTTTATAGTTTTTATTTTTATTTTTTTATTAATTTTTGAATAATGAATATCTAATCATTAATAATAAAAAATATTACAAATTTACAGTATATTTTGAAATTTTAAAATATATAAAATTTATTTAAAATTTTTTTTTGAAAAATATACCAAAAAAAATATAAATGTAAGCAATTAAATATTTACAAAAAGGAAATAGTTGTTCTCTTTAACATAGAAAAACAATTTAAATAATACACTATAATGAATAGTAGTATAAAATTAATAATCTATAATAAATTACATTATAAAAAAATATTTCACAATTCTCCATATTTAAATAAACTAGTAAACTATAAAGGAAACATAAGCAAACATACATTGAGTATTTCTAAATGTGAAAATTCATAAATAAATAATAATACTAAAACTAAATTGAAATGTAGGCCAAATTTTCTCCATATTTAAATAAACTAAAAAACGAAATATTTTTTTTATGTAATGAAAATGATACTTATATTAGTGAACATAAGAGGTCATTTACAAAATCTGTCTTCTAAAAGACATTTTACTTTCCTATTACATGTCATAGGTACTGTCAACAAAACATTCCTAAGTGCAGTTAACAAAACATTCCTTCATTATACACTGGAGATATAAGTGCATTTGGCAATATAAAGTTTTCTGGTTTTACATATCATATTTCAAAAGAAAACAAAATATCAAGTTCTTCAAATTTGCTATAAAAATATATTAGTTGATAGGAATTCTTTCAAATCTCCATGTTTGGTTTATTGTACCCACTGCATGGTATATCACATCTTCTTCCAACTGCAGTGCTTGCTTTGATACTTGATCAAATTCCTTATTGTATTCTCTCTCTATATGTTGTTCTTTTAGTTGTTGAAACTTTTGGCTCAACATTCGAATTTTTGTCATCCAAGGCTAAAGAGTAACCGCATATAAATTGTTTTCATGAGAAAACCAGTCAATAATAATCTTCGAGTCTCCTACCAGTTGTAATATTTTTTCCTTTTTGTAACAAGAAAAATATAAAATACATCACAGGGCTAAAAGTTCACCCTTGGTATTAGTTCTAGTACCACAGTTCATCTTAAGGCTGAAAGTACCCAAAATTGGACATTTTAATATAGCGCCAACCCCACATTTTGTGCCCTTACATTGTGAGGCACCATCAAAAAATCCAATTGCCAGGTTCCAATCTAACAAGGGAGGCCTAACAATCCTAATGTGTTGAACAATTTGTGTACATTTTTTTCACCCAAGTCCTATATAATTCTGTTGCAAACCATGACTAATGATGGTGTATGTTCCTAAAAAATAACCAAGTTCATGTGCTTCCATATCTCCCAACAAATATAACAAGGAATTTCTTTCCAGTATTCCACCTTTCTTATCCAAATATGAAAACACTCAATAATTTGCCCCCCCTTCAAGAACCTATTTAGATTTAGTTCCTTTAAAATTAAGGTCCATACATCTTTGGTGAATTGGCACTCAACAAATAAATGGTTCAAAGTTTCTTCTTTTCCCCACAGAGGACACATCTCCTAGGTCCAATCAAGCCTCTTTTTGTCAAATTTTCCCAAGTGAGAATTTTTTGTTCAAACATTAAAAAAAAAACAATTTAACTTTAAAAGGTATCTGGCACTTCCAAAGTTCTATGTACCAAAACAATTGACATCCATCCATATCCTCCAATGTTTGTACTTCGTAAGCTTGTTTGACATTAACATATCCTCCTTTAGTATTCCATGATCACACAAAAGTATCCTTTTATGTATTTAAATAAAAACCCGACCCAAATAAACCTTTAACATATCTATCCCATTCCTTTTTTTTCCCTCCCTCTAGTCGAATAGTCTCTTCCTTCTTCCATCTTAATAAACTTGAATTCTCAATATCCATTATCCCTGCTTGTGCAACACATTTAATGCCTTATGTCTGCAGAATACTAATTAAATTCTTTGAAAGTTTATAATATGACTATGACCCAATCATTGGATCTACTCTGATTCTAGTGTCCCACCCATTTCCAGGCCTCCAAACAAGCCGACCAGTTATGATGGATAATGAGGATGTTAAGGTTCTCCAACAATTTGACATGCCAGCCCAATTTTCCTTGGCCTCCTTGAACCAATCACCAACAGTTTTATTTTTCAAATATTTTTTGTGGGCCACTTCATGCCAGAGACCAAGAACCATTAGACACCTCCACAAGATTTTGTGATCTAGAATCGGATCCAGAAGGCTTCCTAGGTCCAGAAAAGGCTCAAAAATGAAAGTTCTCATAATCGGATGAAACCAATTCCATTGCGATCGTTTCGTCACGCTGATTTTGGCCATACATTTACTTTCTCAAATGGAAGTCGTATGTGAGAGTTATCACACTATGATTGTTTCCAAACAGGAAAAAAGTCAAACAGGTCAACAATAAAAAAAGTCAACGTTGATGTCAAAATGATGTCATCATGATGATGTGGTAGAGGCACAGTGGGAAGGTCGTACAACTGATGTGGACCAACCTAGAGGTGACACATGTCACCATTGAAAGGGTGACACATGGCACACTTGTACAGGTGGTGGGTAGGTCAATGGACACGTGACAGACAAGTGTGTTGATGTGGCGGTTGCTGACTGGGAAGTATGATGATTGGGTAGAGTATGACGTTGACACGTGGGAGAATCCAGTTTTGACACTTGGCATCAGAAATCAATGAATAAAGGGGTGCCACATGGCCCATACATGGGCTTCCAAGTGGCACCCATGGGATGGTCGGCTGGTTGTTTGCAAATTATTTTGGAGCTCACGAGTATCAAACACGTGACTTGTTGAGGAGGAAAGTTCCTTGGGAAAGGTTCATTACCAAAGCCCCACATTAGAACATGTGTTATTAAAACCCATTTTATTTAAAATAAAGTGTGTGTGTGTTATGTATGGAGGGAAGAAAGGGGTTGGGGCTAAACCCCAGCTCACGATTTTTGTTGTTTCATATAACCACAGGGGCGTGGATGCCATATTCCTAACCACCAACGTGAATGATAAAAACCAATCCACCATACAATGCAAGGTCTAAAAATAAAGGGCTAGGCACACCCCAAGAGGCGCGGTCCTATTCCATTTCAACACGTGACCATGGATTTCGAACTAAGGGGCCAGCGCACAGCCCTTTGGGCTGGTGCTTGGCCATTTCTGTTTCCATATGACCATTAATAGGGGGTAAGCACCCATTTTGGGGGATTATCCCATTCATTATTTGCTAAAGTGGGTTTTTCACTTTAGTTTAGTAATTTTATTATGATTTTCTCAGCATATTTGGAGGATTTGGCCCATTTTTGGGGGATATTGGGCCCTTTTTTAGGTCAGAGATTGGGAGGAAGTTGGGGGATGATAACCAACTTCAGATATATATAAACTAGGCCTTCTTGAGGCAATGAGAAACATTCAAAGCAGATTTATGCTGAAGGAAAGCCAAGCCAAAGCGATTTTTACGTAGCAAAGCTGTTGAGGAGCACACCTTTGCGGGCCATTTCTGGGAGCTGCAGTCATCCATTTTGAGTGTTGTTTCTTCTGTTGGGTTCTATATATATGGGATAACAAGACCATATCATTATTTTATCCTTATGGCACTATTGTGATGTACTTATTGAGATTTGAAAAGAAATAAATAAGCCTCACCCACTGAGACAAAGGCCCGGAGACATAGGCGATATTGCCGAAATCCATTACCACTTCTCTTGTTATGTTTTGTTGTGATTCATGCTTATGTTCAGATCTATAAATTGTTTTATGGCTGTGATATATTCTCATATCTTCTTCCTCTTTCATTAAGCTTCCTAAATGGTTAATAAACGCATGCATAATAACTCAACCACAGTCATTTAAAAGATCTTTTCGGATCAAATGGTATCAGAGATAGTTGACATTTGGATTTGAGTTTTGCATGTTAACCAGGGAAAAGATACTTCATGGTGAATGCAAGCTTGTTGAAGAGAATCCATTAATTGGATTGAGAAAGAGAGCTTCTCACAATGAGAAGATGGCATTGGAAGAGGGAATTTCTCAGCATGAGAAAGAGTTTCAAAAACCTTTCTTTTCCATGTCGGAGATGATGAAAGTTTTGTATGAAGATTACTTGGAATGTAAGAAACCAAATCTGGGTGAATCTTCAAAGGGAAAAAGTGAAGAAGGAGAGAATCCTCCTCAGATTCCTCCTTCACCTCCATCATCACCTCCTTCTTCTCCCTCTTCTTCAAGTTCAAGTTCTAAATCCAATGCAAATAAACATGTTCATAAACATAAGAATGAAATGCCATTGTTAAAACTTGATGTTAAATTTGAGTTACCCATATATGATGGTGAAGTTATTGTAGAGATACTAGACAATTGGGTTAGGAAGATGGAGGTTTACTAAAGTGTGCAACAGATCAAGGATGAGGCCACACAAATCAAGTTGGCATCATTGAGACTTGCAGGCACACTGCTCATCTGGTGGAAAAGTAAGTTGAAAAATGGAATGGAACAAGTGGGTAACGTATTTCCATCACGGAAAAGCTTCATTTCTGCACTTAGGAAATAATTCTATCCTTTGGGTTATAAATAAAAATCATTAATTGAATGGAAATCTTTAAAACTAAGAAAAGGACAAACAGTGCAAGAGTATACATATGGGTTTCGAAAAATGGCATTGATGTTAGATATCCCTTTACATACACAGGAAACCCTTATGAAGTATATAGGAGGTTTACTTGCACATATTAGAAACACTGTATTCATGTTTGGACCAACTAACCTTGATGAGGTTTATGTTCAAGTGACAGACATTGAAGCAGGAAAAGCAGGTGTATCAGGGGAATCGTCTTCAAGGAAAGAGGATAAGAGGAAGTGGACAAGCAAAAAGGAAAGTTTAGTGGTGAGAAAGGAAGAGAAGCCCTCTTGCAAGCATTGCAAGACAGAGGGGCATGATGAGGAGAGATGTTGGTAGTTGCATCCTGAGAAGAGGCTAAAGTGGTTCAAGGAAAGGAAAGGGAAGCAAACAATTGCAACGACAATAAGAACCACAGACTTGGGATCGAATTCAAGTGATGAATAAAAGGTCTCATTGGTTGGTATGACAGGTAAAATTGGTGAAGGCATTGATTGTAGAAGTAACTTGTTTCATATAAGGGTAATCGTACGACACACTAAGATAGACACATTAATTGATAGTGGATCTCAATATAATCTAATCTTATAAGAATTGGTTAAGAAATTGTGGTTAAAAACACAAGTACATCATAAGCCTTACACACTTAAATGAATAAGCAAACATCATCAAATGCACATAACAAAGCAGTGCACAATCAAATTTACAATTTCATCTAAGTATGTGGATGAGGTGACATGTGATGTTGTTCCATTAAGTGAATGTGGAATGGTATTAGGTAGTCCATACTTATATGATCGTAAGGCAATCTTCTACAGGACAAAGAATCAATATCAATTAACCAAAGCAGGTCAAGATTATGTGGTTCATTCTCATCATGTAAAGGAAAATAAAACACTTCAAACAATGGAACAATTAAAGACGACAGTTCATGCAAGAAACAAATCAATAATTGTTTCAAATGAAGTAATCGATCTTAAGCAAGAACAAGAAATGATTGTTGAATGGAAAATCAATCACAGTTTGCTTCAAGACAAGCTCATGTCATGAAAATATTACAAGTATATAAACTCATTTGCAGTCATATTTTTTATGTTATCGTTAGTAATGTTATCTACATGGCTGATAGTAGCTTTAGTAAAATGTGTCAGGGTTCAAATGGCTAACAATATGCTTTCAGTTGTCATGATTGTGTTACAGTTGATCTCGATGAGACAGGTGCATAGGAAAGAGTTCAGAGATAGAGGATAAGTCGGGTAGACTATCGCAATCTTGTTGACTAGTCAGTAACCTTTTGGGGACCAAAAGGTCCTTATTGGGGAGGTGTAATCTAGAATCGGATCCAGGAGGCTTTCCAAGTCCAGAAAAGGCTCAAAAATGAAAGTTCTCGGAATCGGATGAAACAAATTCCATTGTGACCGACTCATCACGATGATTCATACCATATACTTACTTTCTCAAATGGACGCCATATGTGAGAGTTATCACAGTATGATCATTTTGCCAAACAATCAAAAAGTCAACATTCACGTCATCCTGACATCATCATGCTGATGTCGCAGTGTGACACGTGGAAGAGGTACAAGGGGTAGGTCGTACAACTAATGTGGACCAACTTGGAGCTGACACGTGTCACCACTGAAAGGGTGACATGTGGCATGCTTGTATAGGTGGAAGGTATGGTCAATGCACACGTGGCATACATGTGTCCTGATGTAGCCGTTAATGACTGGGTAGTATGGTGATTGAGTAGAGTATGGTGTTGAAATGTGGGAAAATCCCATTTTGACACTTGGCATCGGAAATCAATGAATAAAGGGGTGCCATGTGGCACCCATGGGGTTGATGGATGGTTGTTTGAAAAATATTTTGAAGCTCACGAGTTTCGAACTCGTGAGCCTGTTGAGGAGGCAAGTGCCTTGTGAAAGGTCCATTACCAATGCACCACATTAGAAAATGTTTTATTAAAACCCACTTTATTTAAAATAAAGTGTATGTGTTATGTATGGAGGGTAGAAAGGGGTTGGGGCTAAGCCCCAACCCATGGTTTTTGTTGTTGCATATAACCACAGGGGCATGGGTGCCATATACCTAACCACCAACACGCATGATGAGAACCAGTCCACCATACAATGCATGGGATAGAACCAAAGGGCTAGGCACAACCTAAGGGGCGTGGTCCTATGCCATTTCAACACATGACCATGGATTTTAGACTAAGGGGCCAGTGCACAGCCCTTTGGGCTGGCGCTTGGCCATTTTTGTTGTCATATGAGCATTAATAGGGGGAGAACACCCATTTTGGGGGCTTATCCCATTCATTATATGATAAAGTGGGTTTTTCACTTTAGTTTAGTGATTTTATTATGATTTTCTCAGCATTTTTGGAGGATTTGCCCCATTTTTTGGGGATATTGGGCCCTTTTTTAGGCCAGATCTTGGGAGGAAGTTGGGGGATGATAACCAAATTCAAATATATATAAAACATGCCTTCTTGAGTCCATGAAAGGATATTCAGAGTAGATATGCTGAAGGAAAGCCAAGCCAAATACATTTTTATGCAGGGAAGTTGTTGAGGAGTGCACCTTTGCGAGCCATTTCTGGGAACTCCGATCATCCATTTTGAGTTTCGTTTCTTTTGTTGGGTTCTAGAGATCTGGGAGAACAAGACCATATCATTCTTGTAGCCTAATGGAACTTCTTTTATGTACTTATTGAGATTTGAACAAAAATAAAGAAGCCTCACCCACTGAAATAAAGGCTCGGAGACATAGGCGACATTGCCGAACTCCGTTATCACTTCTCTTGTTATTGTTTGTTGTTCTTCATGCTTATGTTCATATATGTAAATTGTTTTATGGTTGTGATATATTCTCATATCTTCTTCCTCTTTCATTAAGCTTCGTAAATGGTTAATAAATGCATGCATAATAACTCAACCACAGTCAGTAAAATATCTTTTTGGATCATTTTGGCTGCCAAAGCTTTTCCAAAAGAGAAAATATTTTTTATACCCCACCCTCCTATGTTTTTTGGTTTAGCAATTCTTTTCCAGTTTACCAAGTGCATACCTTCTTTTACCTTTTTCCCAGTCCATAAGAAACTAAACATCCTTCTTCTAATTTGATTTAGTAGGATTTTTGGAATCTTAGCCAATGAGAGCCAATAAACAAGTATGCTCTCTAGTACATATTTTACTAGAGTGACCATGTCCCCTAAAGTTAGCCATCTATGACTCCAATTTGAGATTCTTTTTTTGAACTTTTTCTCAATCCAGCTCTAGTGTGCCACTGTATATCAGTTTGGTTTAATGAAGAAACCCAAGTACTTAAAACCAACATCTATTGGTTTAATTTTAAAAGGAAGTATCTCTTTGAAAACAGAGAGCTCCTCTTCTATCCACCTTGCTTCCAAAAATAATGACTTATGTGGACTGAAGGACATCCCCATCCATTTGCAGAAAAGATCAAGTACCTCCTTAAAAACTTTCCATTTTGTAATGGTTCCATTCCCAAATAATAAAACATCTTCCAAAAATAGTAAGTGTTTTATTCTTATACCTTTTTCCACTAAAACACCTTCAATTTTCTTTTCTACAACTAGTTTTTGAATGGATCTTCTCAACCCTTCTACAATAAGTAGGAATAGTAATGGGGATAACGAGCATCCTTTCCTCAATCCTCTTGAAATTTTAAAAAAACTGGAAGGGCTACCATTAATTAAGACAACAAAATTTGCAGTAGATGCACACCCCATAATCCAATCTGTTGCCTCTAGACTTAGTCCAATCTGAAGTAGGACTAACCTTAAGAAACCCCAGTCCACCCTATCATATGCCTTCATCATATCCAGTTTAAGAACCAAGGATTTGTTATTTTTTACCTTTACACTATGTAAGGTTTCTTGTACCACTTGAATGGCATCTGTTATTTTTCTACTCTCCAAAAATCCAAATTATTTCTTTGAAATACCTGTTGAAAGTGAGGCTTTAATTCTGGTTGCAATGATTTTTGTGATAATCTTATATGCCAAATTACAGAGTGAAATTGGTCTAAAACCCTCAAAGGTTTCAGGCTTATATATTTTAGGAATAAGTTCTAGAAAGGTAGCATTCAAAGCTCTAGAAACCCTACCTTTCCATCTAGACTCTTCAACCACCTCCAAAAGTTCATTGCCCAAGAGATCAAAGAAAGGCAGGAAGAATTCTACACTCCAGCCATCCGGCCCATGAATTTTTTATGAAGAAAAACTTTTAAGAGTTGACAATATTTCAGGTAAAGTAATAGGATCAACAATTATAAGGCCCTCTTCCTTAGAGAAAATCCTAGGATAAGCACTAATAACTGCTAGTTGATTGGAGATAGTGAGATTTTCCTCAGACTTAAATATATTCTGAAAATATCCAATGGATTCATTTTGTAGGCCCTGCTGACTTGATACAATTGATCATCCTCCTTAGTAATATCCCAAATAGCATTGTCCTATGATCCAGAATCGAAGCCAGGAGCTTGATGGGGCTAAAAAAGGGCTAAAAATAAAAGTTTTCAAAATCACCTCAAAATGAACATGTGCGTAGGCCTTGTTGATATGAACCCAACACAACTTGAATGGGCTCAAAAACACATCGTATGCTCCTGATATCATGATCTGTTCATTTTTACAAACAAGCAAAAATATGATGATTGTATAATCCATACAATCCCACATGGCAGCTGATTGTACATGTCATACGGTCATACAAATGATGTGGCAGGAAAAGTTGACGCTGATGTGGAAGGGTCCATACAACTAGTGTGGTAGGTTGAATGGTTGTATGGACAAATGACGTGTTAGGCAGGTACAGATAGACCAATCAGGAAGTGACACATGTCACCACTTCAAGGGTGACAGGTGGCACGTACGTACAGTAACACGTGGCAGGTGACTGGGTGGACAACTCAGCAGATAGGTAGACCATTAAGCGCTTGACACATGGCATCAGAATTAGATGAATGAGGTGGTGCCATGTGGCCCAGACATGGGTTGCCACATGGAAACCATAGATTGGTTCATCAGTGGAAAAATTTATGGGAGCGCAGGGGTTTTGAACCTGCGACCTCTCGTATGGAGTAGTGACTTTGCAGGGGTTGAGTCTACCAACCCGCCTTTTTGTTATGTAAAGGGAAAAATTTATATTTAAGTTTGATATGTTTGACATGTGGGAAGAGGTAAGGGTTGGGCCTTAGCCCCAACCCTCAGTCACAAGTCCTACCATATGCCCTCTGGTATGACCTCACTCCTTTGCAATTCGCGTGTGGATGTGGCATTAGCCCCCGGTTTGCGAATTAAACACCATACGACCTAGATGTAAATCGTTGTGGGTGCGGGAGATTAGAGGGTAGCCTTGGTCGATTGGGCTAGACAACCGACTAGGGGCTACACCATCGGGGAGCTAGACCTGTGTTCATTCTTGTAGCTAATCCTGTTGACCCATAGCCACATGCATACGACCAATGCAACACTAAGGACCCGGGCCTAAACTGTTAGTGCCTATCTCGTAAGCACATGGAAAGCGCCCATATGACCAGGGGCTAGCTAAAAGGTGTTTGTGCCCTATATTACTGCAAAAGTGGGTTTTTAACCATGGAATAGTGATTTTGATTGATTTTATAGGCAATTTTGGAGATTTTTGGTTCTTTTTGGGGGATATTGGGCCCTTCTTGAGGCCAAATATTGGGGTAAGTTGGGAGATGGTTACAATTTCAGATCTATATAAACTAGGCCTTCTTGAGGCCATGGGAGGGGATTCAGAGCAGGTTTATGATGAATATTTTCCAAGCCAAATCCATTTTTATGCAGGGAAGTTGTTGAGGAGCATGCCTTTGTGAGCCATTTCTAGGAGCTCTGGTCATCTGATTTGAGTGTCGTTTCTTCTGTTAGCTTCTCGAGATCTAGTAGAACAAGACCAGATCATTTTTGTAACCTTTTGGCACTATTGTGATGTACTTATTGAGATTGAACAGAAATAAGAAAGCCTCACCCACTAAGACAAAGATCCGAAGACGTAGGTGAGATTGTCGAACTATATTATCACAATGGTGTTATGGTTTGTTGAATTTTTATGCTTTAATTCAAATCTGTATATGTTTATGTGGCTGTTATATTTCTTCCTCTTTCATTAAACTTCCTAATTGGTCAATTAACACATGCATAATAACTCAACCATTGTCGTGTAAAATATATTTTCAGATCAATTGGTATCAAAGTTAGTTGACATTTGGATTTGAGTTTTTCATGTTAACCAGAGAAAATATACTTCATGGTGAAGAAGAGATTGTTGAAGACAATCCATTGATTGGATTGAGAAAGATAACTTCTCAAATAGAGAATATTGCATCGGAGGAGGGACTTTCTCAGGATGAGAAAGATTTTCGAAAAACTTTCTTCACCATGTTGGAGATGATGAAGGTTTTGTATGAGGATTACTTGGAATGGAGGCAAACAAATCTAGGTGAATCTTCAAAGGGAAAAAGTGAAGAAGAATAGGATCCTCCTCAAATTTCTCCTTCACCTCCATCTTCACCTCCTTCTTCTCCTTCTTCTTCAAGTTCAAGTTCTAAATCCAATGCAAAGAAACATGTCCATAAACATACAAATGAAATTCCTTTATTAAAACTTGATGTTAAGTTCGAATTACCCATGTATGATGGTGAAGTTAATGCAGAGAGACTTGACAATTGGGTCAGATAGATGGAGGATTATTGTAGTGTGCAACAGATCAATGTAGAGGCAACTCAGATCAAGTTGTCATCACTTAGAATGGAAAGCACAACACTCTTTTGGTGGCAAAGCAAGTTGAAAAATGGAACAACACATGTGGGTAATGTATTTCCATCATGGAAAAGTTTTATTTCTGCACTTAGAAAGTAATTCTATCCTTTGGGTTATAAAGAGAAAACATTAATTGAATGGAAGGCTTTAAAACTAAGAAAAGGACAAACAGTGCAAGAATACACCAATGGCTTTCATAAAATGGAATTGATGTTAGATGCTCCTTTACATACCCAAGAAACTCTTATGAAGTATATAGGAGGTTTACCTGCACATATTCGAAATATTGTATTCATGTTTGGACCAACTAATCTTGATGAGGTTTCTGTTCAGGTGACATACATTGAAGCAAGGAAAAAAGGTGTTGGTGTATTAGGGGAATTGTCTTCAAGGAAAGATGAAAAAGGAAGTGGCATGGAAAGAAGTCAAATTCAGTGGCAAGAAATGAGGAGAAGCCCTCTTGCAAGAATTGCAAGAAAGAGGGGCACGATGGGGACCATTGTTGGCAATTGCATCTTTTGAAGAGACCGAAATGGTTCAAGGAAAAGAAGGGGAGACAAATAGTTGCAACGACAACACGACCCATAGACTTGGGATCAGATTCAGGTGATGAATCTCAAGTCTCATTGGTTGGTATGACAGGTAAAATTGGTGAAGGATTTGATTGTAGAAGTAACTTGTTTCACATAAGGGTCATCATGAGGCACAATAAGGTTGACACATTGATAGATAGTGGATCTCAATATAACTTAATTTTAGAGGAATTGTTTAAGCAGTTGGGATTAACAACACACATACATCATAAGCCATACACACTTAAATGGATAAGTAGCAATCATCAATTGCACATAACAAATCAGTTCACATTAAAATTTGCAATTTCATCGAAGTTTGTAGATGAAGTAACATGTGATGCGGTTCCACTAAGTGAATGCAGAATGGTCTTAGGAAGTCCATAATTTTTTGATCGTAAAGCAATCTTCTACAAGACAAAGAATCAATATCATTTAACCAAAGCAGGTCAAGAATATGTGGTTCATGCTCATCATGTAAAGGAAAATAAAACTATTCAAACTATGGAACATTTAAGAAATGCAACTCAAGCAAGAAACACACCTATAATTGTTTCAAATAAAGTAATAGATCTTAATCAAGAACATACGATGATTGTAGAATGGAAAATCAATCACAGTTTACTTCAAGATAAGATAATGTCGTGCAAATATTTCAAATATATCAACTCATTTGTAGTCATATTTTTTATGCTATCGTTAGTAACGTTGTCTACATGGGTGATAGTGGCTTTAGTAATATGTGATAGGGTAAAAATGGCTAACAATATACTGTTAGTTATCATGATTGTGTTATAGTTCATCTTGATGAGACAGGTGCATAGGATAGAGTTCAAATACAGATAACAAGCCAGGTGGCCTATCCCAATCTTGATGACTAGTCAGTAACCTTTTTGGGACCAAAAAGTCTTTTTTTTAGCGGGGAGGTGTGATCCATAATCAGATCCAGGAGCTTGATGGGGCTTAGAAAGGCCTAAAAGTAAAAGTTCTTAGAATGGATTCAAAATAGACGTGTGCATAGGCCTCATTGATACGAACCGAACAAACTTGAACGGGATCAAATGAACATCATATGCTCCTGATATCGCGATCTATTCATTTTTCCAAATAAACAAAAAATAATGATTGTACGGTCCATACAGTGCCACGTGGAAATTGATTGTATAGGCCGTATGGTCGAAAAACTAACGTGGCAGGCATATTTGGTGTTGATGTGGAAAGGTCCATACAATTGATGTGATAGGATGACTGGGCGTACGTATGAATTATGTCTCAGGCAGGTATAGGTAGATGAATCAAGAAGTGACATGTGTCACCATTACAAGGGTGACATGTGTCGCATCCATATGATGAAATATGGCACATCCTATGAAGACACGTGGTAGGTACAATGATAGGTGACTGGGTGGACAACTCAGCAGACAGGTGGACCATTAAGCACTTGACACGTGGCATCAGAATTAGAGGAATGAGGTGGTGCCATGTGGCCCAAACATGGGCTGCCACATGGCACCAATGGATTGGTTCGTCGGTGGAAAATTTATGCGAGCACAGGGATTTTGAGCCCACAACCTCTCATACGTAGTATTGACTTGGCAGGGGTCGGGTCTACCAACCTGCTTATCATTTGGTGCTTGATATGTAAAGGGAAAACATTATATTTAAGTTTGATATGTTTGACATGCGAGCGGAGGTAAGGGTTGGGGCCTATCCCCAGCCCCTGGTCGCAAGTCCTACCATATGCCCTCCAGTGACCTCACTCCTTTGCAATTCACACATGGATGTGGCATTAGCCCCCGGTTTGTGGCTTAAACACCATATGACCTGGATGTAAATTGTTGTGGGTACGAGAGATTAGGGGGTAGCGCCGGTGAGTCTGGATAGCACACCGACCAGGGGCTACATCGTTAGGGAGCTAGATCTATGTTGGCACTTGGAGTTAAGCCCATGGACCCATAGCCACATGCATATGACCAACGCAACACTATGGACCTGGGGCTAAATTGTTAGCGCCTAGCCCGAGAGCACATGGAAAGTACCCATACGACCAAGGGACAACTAAAAGGGGGATACACCCTATATTACTTCAAAAGTAGGTTTTTTAACCTTGGAATAGTGATTTTTATTGATTTTATAGGCAGTTTTGGAGTTTTTGTCCCTTTTTGGGGGATATTGGTCCCTTTTTTAGGCCAGATCTTGGGGGGAAGTTGGGAGATGGTTACCGACTTTAGATCTATATAAACCAGGCCTTCTTGAGGCCATGGGAGGGGATTTAGAGAAGGTTTATGCTACAGATTTTTCAAGCCAAAACCATTTTTATGTAAGGAAACTGTTGAGGAACGCACCTTTGCGGGCCATTTCTAGGAGCTCCGATTATCTGATTTGAGTGTCGTTTCTTCTGTTGAGTTCTTGAGATCTAGTAGAACAAGACCATATCAGTTTTGTAACCTTTTGTAACTGATGTGATGTACTTATTAAGATTTGAACATAAATAAGAAAACCTCATCCATTGAGACAAAGGCCTAGAGACGTAGGCAAGATTGTTGAACTCCGTTATCAAATTGGTGTTGTGGTTTTCTGTTGTTTTATGCTTTAATTCATATATTTATATGTTTATGTAGATGTCATATTTGTTCCTCTTTCATTCAACTTCCTAATTGGTTAATTAAGGCATGCATAGTAACTCAACCATTGTCGTGTAAAAGATCTTTTTGGATCAACCTGTTTTCTAGAGTTTGCATAAGCATGGAAAAACTTAGTATTCATGTCTCCTAATGCAAGCCAATTTATCATACTCTTTTGTCTCTAGGTTTCCTCCTCTTGAGTTAAGAGGAACATTTTTCTCTTTTCTTTTTCTAATACCAATACTTTGTCATCCTCCTTCTCAAGAGCCCTTGGGAAGTCAGAACAAAGAGTGTCTAAATCAAATTCTAGTTGCAACAATTCCTCCTTTGCCAAGATTTTTTTTCCCCTTTCCCACTTAATAACCAATGACTTAAGCAGTTTGAGTTTTTGAACAAGTGAGTCCATTGGATTTAAAACCCTGTCTCCAAGAGTCTGTTCCAATTTGATCTCACTAAGTTTACAAAATCTGGTTCCTCCAGCCAAACAAAATTGAATTTAAAAGGATAACAAGGCTTTTCCTTTTCATGTTCTAAATGTAGAATTACTAGCATGTGATCGGAAATCTTAAAATTACTCACCCAAGATCTGCATGCGATTCATGACAGGGCTAAGTCCCCATTTATCAAAAATTGATACAAACTCTTAACAACGTAATCTTGTTCTCCCCTTCCATTTCTCCAAATAAAGAGAAGTTTTACTAGTTCAACATCAACAATGCCTTCATCTTGTATCAATTAACTAAAGTAGAAATGTAATGGATCAGATCTAAAATAAGGATCGAACCCTTCTCTAAACTGTAAAATTTTAATCACCTCCCAAAATTAGGTTGTGATCTTTGAGAAAAAACATAAACATACATTGAGTATTTCAAAATATGAAAATTCATAAATAAATAATAATACTAAAACTAAATTTAGATGCATGTAAAACTTTTCTTCATATTTAAACGAGAAAGATAACATGAATGGGGTATTTGAGAATATCAAAATTCATAAATTAATATTTTTAAAAATATTTATCATAAATAAATAATAATATTAAAACTAAATATAGATGCATGCAAAACTTTTCTCCATATTTAAATAAACGAGAAACTCAATGTACATGGAGTATTTCAAAATGTCAAAATTAATAAATAAATAATAATATTTAAGTTGAATATGGTAAAGAAAAATATTTTTTTTATTTTGTTACTTTGTTATATGATGATAATGATTATTAACGTCTACTAAGATTTAATTGGTCTATCGGACCTTAAGAGGGTAAGTGATTACTTGAGATTTTTTAGAATTTTGTTTCTATGTTCGAAAAGCATTAAGAAAAGTTTTACAAGATCACCATACTTTTGTTGAGTTAAGAGGTTAGGAAGGTTGGTAGTGTGATCAATATTTTGAAAATGAGATCTAATATGGGTATAGGTTGGACAATCTAAGACAAAATGTTTTTCATCTTCAACCTTCTTAGTGTCACAAAGGTGACACACTCTTTCATCCCATGGCGTTTTAGGAATTGACCAATGCCCAGTTTCACTATGGAGCTCGTGAGAATTTGTTCTTATCTTAGAAATGCTTATTTTTTTCTTTACACTTGGAAAAACAGATAGATAATTTTGATCTTCTAGATTAGGGTTGATTACATCTTTATAATACCTTAATTTTCTTTTTTCCTCTAACTCTTTATCACACCACATTTTTTCCTTAAATTTTGATATGATGTTTTTTTTAATAGTATCTTTATTCTGTAAAATGGTTTCTTCCATGATTCCCCAATAGTTTAGCCAAGACCATGCATATTTATGCCATCCTCGCTTGAGTCGATGGTGGTTATGACTTGATTTTGAAGCAATCTTAGGTAGCCTCTTGTCTTCCATGTTGTTTAACTTGTTCTTATACATTAGGTATCTAGTCATAGTCATGCTCTCAATGGGGGAGAGGTTTGCTTCTACGAGGAGGATGGGATAGAGCATATTTCCTTTAATTTTGAGATTATAGGTTATAAAATTCTTTTGTATTTTCTCTATCTTTCTCCAGGATTCACAAGAGATATTACAGCCCCAGACTTCACATCCATAAAGAATAACAGGCGTAACAAGAGTCTCAAAGAGGAGTTTCTTCTTATCCCAACTCCAAAGATCAACTAATTTACAAATTTACAATTGTTTTCAAGCCCATAATAAGCTTTCCATCCCCCAATAATCCTTTTCTCAACGCTATAATTCCAATTGAGCTTGTGGTGAATATCAATTCCAAGATATTTGTATGAAGTCACTTCCTAGAAGTTGTTGTTGTCATGTACAAAGGTATCATAAGGGATCTTATTGGATTTAATAATCACGACCTTAGTCTTATGAGTATTAACAGTCATACCCATATTGAAGAAAAAATTCTTTAGGATTTTTAGTTGGTTTTAAAGATCATAGGGACTCCTTTCCATATGAACGATATCATCGGCATAAAGAAGAAGATTGAGGACTATACCATTATATAAATTTATGATTATATAATAAAATATATTTTTTGATTATAAAATATATTTAGACTCTATTAAATTTGAAATTGACTACATTAATTTTTCTAATTATTATAAATAATGGTTTTGTATAGTTGTTTAGTAAGCCTAATGGCTAAGAATATGTGTTTCTTCTTTAAAGGTTATATGTTCAAATCTAGAAGGGGCCAAATCCTCTTATGGAAAGGAACAATTGTTCCACAAACAAAAGGGTCCCATACACCAATTTGATGTGAGGTTTGTCCTTAACCTTTAAAAAAATATTATTACATTATTATCTACAAATAATAGTTTTGAATAATTATCTAATTTAAAAATTTTAAACTTATTTAAAAAACCATTAACATTTTTATTTTTAATTAAGATTACTAGAAATTATATAAACATTAAGTATTCTATAATGTTAATAAAAATATTTTTTATCATTAAAAAAACTATTAACATTTTTATTTTTAGTTAGGATTATTAAAAATTATATAAACATTAAGTATTCTATGATGTTAATAAAAATAATTTTTATCATTAAAAAGGGTAAAGTATTATGTTAATTTATATGATAGATGTATATGAGAAGATTGTAATTTAAAATAAGGGTTACTATAATGATGGGATGAAATGCATAAAAAAAAATAGCAATTAAATAAAACATTTTCCTAATAAGTCGTGGACAATTTTAGAATCGATAGAAAAAGATTAATAAAAATAAAGTCAAGATTTATATGTAAAAATGATAGTTTATCAATATGAGATTAATCAATTATTTACATAATAATTACATTTAACAGAAAAATTATATTTGTAAAAAAAAACATATAGTTTTCATTCTCACTTGGTAGCAAAAATATTAAATTAAAAAAAATATATATATAAATTGAGAAGAATATTGATGTCTTCTTTGAAACACAGAAAAAATGAAAATATCATATTAATAATGTTACATTATAATGTATATATAAATAAGTAAAAAACAATACATAATTACACTAAAAAATTTAAATATCTTACATAATTTTTGAGTTTGTTAACCAATCAAATAATAATAAAAATAAAAATTTATAGTATATTTATGGTATATATTATCAATAAAATCATTATATTGATGATGATGATTAACATCCACTAAGACTTAATTGTTCTATCAGACCTTAAGAGGGTAAGTGATTACTTGTGATTCTTTAGAATTTTGTTTCTGTGCTCGAAAAACATTAAGAGAAGCTTTCCAACATCACCATACTTTTGTTGAGTTAAGAGGCTAGGAAGGCTGGTAGTGTGATCAATATTTTGAAAATGAGATCTAATATGGGGATAGGCTGGACAATCTAAGAGAAAGTGATTTTCATCTTCAACCTTCTTAGTGTCACAAAGGTGACACACTCTTTCATCCCAAGGCGTTTTAGGAATTGACCAATGCCCAGTTTCACTATGGAGCTCGTGAGAATTTGTTCTTATCTTAGCAATGCTTATTTTTTTCTTTACACTTGGCAAAACAGATAGATAATTTTGATCTTCTAGATTAGGGTTGATTACATCTTTATAATACCTTAATTTTATTTTTTCCTCTAACTCTTTATCACACCACATTTTTTCCTTAAATTTAATTTGACATTTTTTTTAATAGTATCTTTATTCTGCAAAATGGTTTCTTCCATGATTCCCCAATAGTTTATCCAAGACCGACCGTCTTTATGCCATCCTCGCTTGAGTCGATGGTGGTTATGACTTGATTTTGAAGAAATTTTAGGTAGCCTCTTGTCTTCCATGTTGTTAACTTGTTCTTATACATTAGGTATCTAGTCATAGCCATGCTCTCAATGGGGGAGAGGATTGTTTCTACGAGGAGGATGGGATAGGGCGTATTTCCTTTAATTTTGAGATTATAGGTTATAAAATTATTTTATATTGCTCTATCCTTCTCCAAGATTTACGAGAGATACTATAGCCCCAGACTTCACATCCATAAAGAATAGCAGGTGTAACAAGAGTCTCAAAGAGGATTTTCTTCTTATCCCAACTCCAAAGATTAACTGATTTACAATTGTTTTCAAGCCCATAATAAGCTTTCCATCCCCCAATAATCCTTTTCTCAATGCTATAATTCCAATTGAGCTTGTGGTGAATATCAATTCCAAGATATTTGTATGAAGTCACTTCCTCCAAGTT
>ML782792.1:520464-545100 GCA_009831015.1 Picea engelmannii
TTCAAAAATGACCAAAACTTGACCAAAGACTCCTCTTTTGACTTGTCTTTCCCAAAATAGCCTTTGGATTTGATGGAATAATCCACCACCTGTCTAGTCCAAACGGTTTCATCTGCTTTTAATTCGAAAATTTCAAATATGGGCGAAAATCGTAACATTCTGGCCGTTACAGGCTTTCCACAGCGCATAGCCCGTAAAAAACGCTTCCCGCGCTGTTGAAAGTCGCCACTTTCAACAGCTAACGGGTCATAAAATATCGATTTGCGCTGTTGAAAGCGGACAAATTTGCAAAATCAAATTTCTCGGTCATAAAAAAACCATTTTTCATATATGAATAGTCGATCGACATCTAGAGAATCTCAAATTTCCAATGGTGTTGTCAGATATTAATTTGGAGCTCAGGAAAGGATCGAAAAATTCCCTGCAAGTTTAAGTATCATTTTTCCATTTGCAATTCAAAACCCTAAACGATCCTTTGTGAACAATGTCTGATATGGAAACAAAGATTTGATTTGATGTTGTTAACCCGGGAGTACAGCCTCTGTTAGTTGTTGATAATCTTGACTTTCCTCAGCGTGCCTCTTTGTAAGCCCCTGTTAGCTGCGGAAAGTATGCACTTTCCACAGCACGCCACTTTGTAGAAGATTTTAAGAACCTTTTAAGATTTGACACTTTCAACAGCGCGCCAACTGATGAAACGATCTCCTTAGCTGTTGAAAGTGGGCACTTTCCACAGCGCACAATGAACCTTTGAAAACAAGTTAGCTGTGGAAAGTAAAAAATGACAATTTTGAAAAAAGAAGGCTTTACAATCCAAATTATTTTTAAGTCAAACCAAAATCTAAAATTTTGCAGCTAAAAGATTCAACAATGAATTGAGGAAACTATGAATAGCCATGCTATCCACCGTAAAACCCAACCAAAATGATGGTGCTATTTTGGGAGTTAACACTTCCTTTGCAAGGAAGTGATAGAATGATCTATCCTTGAGAATCTGGCTATAAACCTTCTATAGTAGCCTGCCAGACCCATAAAATATCTAACTTCCACCACATTCCTTGGCACTGATCATTCTCAAATGTCCTCAACCTTTTCAGGATCCACAATGGTCCCTTCCTTTGATATAATGTGCCCCAAGTAATGAATCTTCCTTTGATAAAATGAGCACTTGCTCAGTTTTGCATATAGCTGGTGTTCTCTCAACACCTACAACACCATTCTCAGGTGTTTCTCATGTTCTTCCTCTATCTTGGAATACACCAAGATATCATCCAGAAAGACTATGACAAACTTGTCCAAATAATCTTTGAACACTCCATTCATTAAGCACATGAAAACAACAGGTGCATTTGTCAGTCCAAATGGCACCACTGCGAATTCATAATGGCCATACCTTGTTCTAAAGGTGGTCTTGCTAATGTCCTCATCATTTATTCTCACTTGGTGATATCCAAATCTGAGATCTATTTTTGAAAATATTTTCGCATTCTTCAACTGATCAAAAAGATCATCGATCCTTGGCAGAGGATACTTGTTCTTGACAGTTACCTTATTCAACTACTAGAAATCAATGCACAGCCTCAACGTCCCATCTTTCTTCTTCACGAATAGGACCGTGCCTCCCCAAGGTGACACATTGGGGAAAATGTATCCCTTCTTTAGTAGCTCTTCGAGATGCAATTGCAACTCTTTCAGCTCTGGCGTACTCATTCTATAAGGAGCCTTCGAAACTGGAGCTTCTCTAGGCATCAAATTTATAGAAAAATCGATGTCCCTCTTCATATGTAGTCCAGGTACCTCTTGAAATATGTCCTTGAACTCTTTGAGTACCTCATGGTTTTCCATATTCGAGACTACATCTCGGGATGCTTCTTCCACCCGAGCTGCAAATAATTGACAGCCTTTCCGGTAACATTTCTTCAGCTGCATGGATGATATTTCCCTAACAGTCACGGCTCTGGGAATTCCTTGGACTGTTACCTGATTTCCCTCTTATTTCAGGCATGTAAACCTCTTGTTAAGGCAATCCAAAAAGGCATGGTGTTGGTCCAACCACTCCATCCCAATTAAGCAATCGTATGAGCCTAATGGAAAAATGTTCAATTCAGCCTTAGTGCTCATTCCTTTCATGTCTACTGAACAGGACTTAACCAATTTAGTGACCTTCCTTTTGGTTCCTGTGGCCAACTTCACTAGCCAAGACTTTTCATGTTTGCTTCTTGTTAAATGAAAACTTTCCACCACTCTAGGATCTATATAACTATGGCTAGCCCCTGAATCAATTAAAATAAAAGGTGGTCGGTTGTTGATCGTACCTTCCACTTCAATCATGTGCGATTGAAATTATTCTTTCTTGTTGTCCAGGGATGCGTAGATCCTCGGCATTTTCCTACCCATATCCTCCACTGTTTCAGTTTTCTGAACAATATGGACAGTTCTCGCTTTATGTTTTCTGTGGGGGCAGTCTCTGTACCTATGATTCCCTTTACAGTCCCAACACTCCATAGGTGGCGGCCTTGGCATTTGCTCACTCCCTTCAACTTTCCTGGGCTCTCTAAAAGATGACTGTCCCCAAGGACTGTTCCTAAAAAAGGGAGGCATGTTTCCCTTCTGCCTCTATTCTTTCTTAAACCTCTTCAGGTCATCCCAAGCCTTCCGAAAGGTAGGATTTTCTCTTTGCTATTAGTATAAGCATTTCGCCCTTCTTAAGATTTATTCCATGGTCTTGGGATCGTCATATTGAATCTTGTCACCAATGGAAGGTGGCAGTCCACTCAGATACCTCTGAATTTTGACAGCCTCACATTTGATGAACGAAACATACTTCAGTAGTTCCAGAAAATTTTGTTCATACTCATCAATGGTCATGCTACCCAACTTGAGTTCGAAGAACTCCATCTTTCTGTCATAGTATCTTTTGGTCAGGTATTTTTTCTCGAAATACCTCTTAAACTCCTTCCACATGACCTCTTTCTCTCTGATGTGTTTCACCTACACCAACTGATCCCACCACATGGATGATTTTCCTTTCAGCTGGTACATTGCAATTCTTCCTTCTGTATGGGTAGAATAATTCTGTAGTTGGAAGTGTTTCTTCATACCCAACAACCATGTTTCGACATCTTCTCCATTCTTATGTTCGCCATCGAATGTAGGTGGTTTAATCTTGTTGATTTTCCCTTTCAATTCATCCCTTCCAGATTTTTGGTGTTTTCTGGTAGGGGATGGGCTTGAACTATTGTGTGTCTCCTTGCCAGAATGCTTCAGGAAGAGATGGTAATGTCTGCTACCACTCCTCGATCTTCTTCTCCTCTAAGGGGTTCTGACACTTCTTGATCTACTTGTGTCACTCTCTTTTTCCAATTTCTTTTCTATTCTTTCCAGGCTCTTCAACATTTTTAAGTTGAATTCACCTTGCCGATCCCTGATTTTCATGAGCTTTCGGCTATCAACTAGGCGAGCTTGGGCATCTTTCTGCAATATTTCAATGATTTTAATCATATGTTCTTCCTTATCCATCTCTTTTCCATGCCCATTAGTGTTTGTTCCTTCGACTCCCAGGTTAGCATTCCTTCCTACCCTTTTGTCCTCTATTTTAGAGGCATTTTGCACCTCTTTCAATTCCATACTCGGCGTCAATGTTCAGCTGTCCTGACACTCATTGAACTCTGCACACATGACGTGTAGCCAACCGAAGTTTGTCAGGCCTTAACCCTTCAAGAAAACTTACAACATTCATAAGCCAATGTGAACAAGAAAAATGTTTTGACTTCACAAATTTTCTGAGCTCTATCTGGCTCTGCAAATTCTGGGGCTTCGGAACTTCGGAATCTCGGCCCACGAAGATCCAACACTTAAATCTTTGTAACCAAAGTCACCCTTTCGCAACTCGCGATCTCGCAAGTTCGTGAGTCGAAGAACCTTGACTCATTTCCTCCAAACACCGATACCCGAGATGCGGCACGGGTATGGCTCCCTCCTCGCTAGCACCTGCTACACATGACAGTAGGCTAGGGATAAGTGCTATCACTTCTTCGCCAATTTGTGACTTTGCGAGTTGGACTGTTGAGACTTCGTGCTCCTCCTTTGCGAATTCTGAAATCGCGAATTACTTTATTCTCCTGGGCCACAACACAGTTGTCACCCTTCACCACCATGGCACATGGTACGTTCAGGAGGGTCCACATCACCTTCGGTGACGTCATCAGATCCCACCACTCTCACCTGTCTTCTTGACTCACTAGCACGTGGTACACACCCGTGTGTCCACGTCCATTCCAGATGAAATCCAATGGTTAGGTCTTTCTCAGATCTACGACGTAGATCCTTTTGGTGTTTCGGGGTTTCGGGCATCGGGAGTTCATGCACTCCACATCTCAAACTTCCATCTGCCTAAATCTCAAAATTATGGTTCACTCCTCCGATGAATCGGATGGTCAACCACCTTCCTATGATCTACGGTGTAGATCGTTTCGGCGTTTCGAGTTTCGGAGGTGTTCACCTTCCTCACTTTCTCTCGTGACTTTGCAAAATCCAAAAAGTTTTCGCGACTAAATCGAGCGTGACTCCACTAGATATAATGGTCGAGATTTCCTCCCAGATCTACAACATAGATCTTCTTGGGTTTTTGGGTTTTCGGGAGTTCGTGTATCGTGATCCCCACACTCCTATGCAATTCAAAAGGGATTTTAATCCCTGTGCACATTTTCCAGATCCAATGGTCATGAGGGATCACCTTCCCTCTCGAACCGATCTTAAGGCTCCAACACTGCTGGTGTGGAGTCCTCTCTCCCTGTGGCCATAGACCACATCGGCTATGGTTTCACAACACCGCTATACCTTTTGCGCTTAGAGGTACAGTCAAGTAACTCCTTGACACTTCGGACCATACCAGTGTTTGAAATTGGTCCTCCAGACACAATTTCTCCTCTCACCCTCATTCCAAAGACCACTCCACTAGCCCATGTAGGCTTAGTGTTGAAACCTTGGCTCTGATACCAAACTGTAGCACCACTTTTTTCGGTTAACAAACTTCGAGGAAATATAACACCCACTCTAGATTATAAAACAACATGCATTTAAGTGAATGAAACACATTTAAGCTCAGAGTAAACATATTATTTACTAATATAATTAACAATCAATAGAATTTAATATTAATTAATATGCATAGTGGAATTCATGATAACATAAGCAGCACAGTCATGCAAAACATGATTAAATCATAATCAGATACTTATCTTTTAACACTGGTAGATTCCACCAACCAAGTGCAGGCCTTCCACGAACCTCCCAACCTTAGACCGCATTGCTCATCAAGCTCAGCAGTGGGTCACCCCCGAGTTGGGACTAAGCTCCACCCCGAGAAAAGAAATCCTAGGCTGAGCTGAGGTTACAGGGAAAACAACACACAACCACAAGGATGGGATTCTCTCCCAGGAACCTCTCATGCTTACTACCCACAGAACCTCATTCCCCACATGCCTGTTCCACCCCAGGAGTATACACCTTCTCTGTCACCTGGACAATCCTTTGGTTGCTAACCTCCCTTGCCTTGGGTTACAGCAACAGATCGGACCGAAAGTCTCCGAGCTCTGTGGCAGCTACAGGGTTCCTTCCAGGAGTCCTCTCCTTCCTCTGCGCACTCTCTCCTCTAGATATATACACTCATAGGCTAAAACCACTTGTTCATCCAACCTCAACACCACTCTCGCCTGGAGAGAGAGAGATTTTCACAACTGGTCACAAGCCATACGCAGTCTTGCACTGTGTGGCCACAACAACCCATGGAAAATAGACAGAAGCTTCCTCAAACTAGTTCAGTGATGGAAAATCAATCTCATGGTCATGACTTCGGATTAGAGATCTTATGCACAGGCTTGATCTCGAGCAGTGGATGCACACAGATTCTCTAGGCACAACATGGGTTTTTCCAGTTCAAAATAGAGGTGAAACCGACTCTTTTAGAATTGATCACAGGATTTTTGTTCAGTACAAAGGTATACACGGGTTTTCTCAGAGCCATACATAGACTTTTTGGATCACAGGGATGCACAAAGGTTCTCTGCAAAACTTGGGTCAGTCGTACTTCTCAGAGCTCATACATGCTCAGGCAGTCCGATCGAATGGGAGAAGGAATCCACTCACAGTCCACCCTAGCCTTTTATTCGCATTCACCAGGGTTGACACTTGTTTCCTTGGAGACTGCATGCGTTCCACTAGCACGCGTCACCTTCCCTTGGTCAGGAACTTAGGATAAAAATATAAATGGCACATATTCTTTTGGAATAATAGTAAAATATTATTCCCAGGCTTAAGACCACTAGGCTAAACACTTAGCCCCTTTTCCCACCTTCCAACCTCTAATTCCTTTCCCTCTCTATGGATTCTTAGTCCCCCTTCACTCATTCATCATGGTCGGTCTGTAGCTGGCGGTGTTTACAAATTTTTATTAATTGTTCTGCATGATTACATATACAACAACAGGCTCCTGGCCTTCAACACTTAGGCTCCCTGGCCTAACAAACACATAAGCCACCAACTTATAAAAACTTGGCTCACCAGCCTATAAAACATAATTATAATCCTTTCAGAGCATGATTTACGACAGGGCTCGATCTTGGGGACACTACAATTTCCATTTCCTCACAACAATATTTCCTTCTACACAAGCTCCCACTCAAAACAATATTAAATAAAAAAAATATCCCTAACACCTTCTGCACAAGATCCCACTCAAACCAAGATTATATCAAAAACTTTTATCCCTAACTCCTTGGATATGAGGTGATCAAGATTTAAAACCAAATGAAAATAAGAATAGGTGTGAAATATGCTTCCTACATTGATCAATGAGAGAAGAATGTGTAGAATTTCTTAGGGAAAACCCTTATGTTAGTAAAATGCCACACTCTAAATCACACTCAATGTATTATTCAAAAACTAAATGGTAACAATACATTACATAATCTTTGTGATCTCAACAAGAGTGTTTAGTAGTGC
This sequence comes from Picea engelmannii, assembly GCA_009831015.1. NCBI lineage: Eukaryota > Viridiplantae > Streptophyta > Pinopsida > Pinales > Pinaceae > Picea > Picea engelmannii. Next base: position 527,467 of record ML782792.1, read on the forward strand.
CATAAGCATTCCAAAGAAATTTTGACATTATAACATTAAGTTAAAAATCAAATTGGTTTCCTCCAACCTTAACACTCAACAAATAGGCTGAAAAAAACCATAAAAGATTTATGGTTTTCCAATTATACATCATGGAACCCACGAACAATTAATTGGCCAATTGCTACTACTTAAAATTCATTGTTTTCTAGTGATTTGCATTTATTACCTACCACTACTCATCACGTATTCCCTACTATCATTCAACATTTATTCCCTATTATTGTTCAACAATAATTAACTAATCTACTATAGGATGAAAAAGTGTATGACATAGATGTCCCAAAATCAGAGACCATTCAAAAATTTAACTTGAGATATTGCACTAAAAGATGATATATTGTCTCTCTTGCTTTCCAATATTAATACTTTCTTTCTCCAACCTCATATGTTCCTCATAATTATGTTTACAATCGATTGCATGTTTTTGGTTTTAATGCATGTTATATGTCAATGCATTTTTCATGTCTTAAAATCATAATAATTTTTAATGTCCATATATTAATAGAGGAATCATACTCAAGAAAACAAAGTGGTGGACTTGAGGAATTGGTTTTTATGTATTTTGAAACTAGTTTACATTGTGTTAATGTTAAATTCATATCACTTGAGGGTGTTCACAAGAATTTGATGTAAAACAAATTGGCAATGGGGTGAGAAAAAAAAATGCTCACATTGGAACACACATTTTCTTGATTTTGTAGGATCAACAGTCCCTAAACTTCCACCGAGGACACCAAGTAAACTCCTCGACAGGAACATGCATGTATTCTTAAGACTATGTGCACATTCTTAAGAATGTGCACATGTTACCAAGAATGTGCACACATTCTTAAGAACACATACATGATTTAGGATAGTGTGCACATTATGATGTTCATTTTTTTTAAAAGGGCTTGTGGCCAGTCTATTTCACTAATAGACCGACCACACCAAATGTCTTCAAGAGAGATTGATCAAAATTGGAGAAGAATCACTCACTTTACTAAGGTGGTCTTCAACACTCTACTGACATGGTCCAATTGATTGTAGGTATGTGTTTGGATATCATTTAAATCTTTTTTTAATTTCATAATTTGTTTAAATGTTTAAAAATAAGTCTATTTTTTTTTTATTAAATACAACAAAAATAATTAACATAGAGCATGGAGAAAACCCAAAACCAACCTCACCACATGGAGGCACACCAAATCACAACCAAAAACTAGAAAAAATAAACATGGAAATAGATGTAGGGTTGATATATCATAGAAGTCTTGTTCAAGATTTATAAAATACCACAGAGCCCTCACAATTGTCACTACCCATATCCCTAGACACCATTATATATTCCATTTCAAGCAATCAATGCCAATTAACTAAAAAATGTTATTACAAGGTTAAAATGTTTGGATATTAAAATACTAGGATAGATATAAACAAAGTTAGAGACCCCTACTCATTTGGTGTATTGCATACTTAGGTATAAGGTACCTTTGATAAATTCACCACAGTTCTCCACTTATTCTTTAGCAATCTCATTGATCTGCTACTATTCTGCGATAACTATAAGATAGTGTTTGTGTTTATGTAGGTTGTTTATGAGAAATCAAATATAATATTATTTTGTTTCTATAGGTTACGATATCACATAGCAATGAAACATGCCCACATGGCAGGAGAGATCACCTCGTTCAAAGATACCACATGTCATGTGAAATCTTGTTTTAATGTGAAATTTTTTATATTATTTTTGTTTAATTTCACGTTTTTCTACTAATAAAAATATTATAAATGTGTATGCAGTTTGGTTCATTGAATTCTAGGTGACCCATACCACCACTATCATGTTGGACACTAGTCACATTCTCCCCATAATTTTTCCCCATCGACAGGGAAATTTTGTTCCTTTGACTCCCTACCCCAACTCTTGGGATACCACTTTCCACCCCAAGGGGTTTTCCATCCCTTATAAAACCTATGGGGATTTTATCACCACCCATTCCCACCACCTTTAGCATCCCGTCCACTCATAGTGGCTACACCCATACACCACCCACCAGTCATCTTTACTCTATCTTAAACCATTTCATCCACTAAGGATGCACCACTTCACTCTCATGCATCCCCCCATCCATCATATGATGTAGATAACATATTCTATGTGACAAGATATGTTCCTTGGAGAATATTTTACAACTCAGTGCTCCACCTACTAGAGACTCTCCATTATTCCCTGAGTTATTCACAATGAGGTCATTTGTTTATGAATTTTTTATGTATCATGAATTCATGGATTTTTGTTTAAATTTCATGATTTGATTATTTTAATTGCTATAGGGTGGCATAGTTGATATATTAGGGTCGTGGAGGAGGGAAACACCCTTGTGATAGTCAATATCATCTATAGTGAGTTTTCTTATTTTGAATGATAAAGTATCATTTTGTAAGCATGTAAATTCATTGTGGAAAAAAACTTATAAGAATGTTGTTTCTTTTTTCCAATCTCTGGAGAGATGAACCACACCTAGGCACAAAATGACATGAGATCTTGCTTCGAGTAGTAGGATAAACATCGACTTCTGGGATGCAGTTGATATTTGTGAGGTTGGAAGTGGAAAATGAGTCATTTTCTATTCAAAGCACCATATGTCATTCTTCCATATTTTGGCACTTGCTAACATTTTGTATATTGGGGATGATGTGCCATTTTTGTATAAAAGGTATAGTTGAGATGATTTTGAATAAACACACACACACACACATTTCATTGCACATGTTCTATGAATTGATTTTTTTTCTTATTGGATGTTGATGAATGATTATGATGACGATGATGATTTACCCCAACACATATGAAAAGTGAAAACCCAATAAGTATAATATCATATAATTAATATCATCACATTAATCTATTGTCCATTAGGTCTCCCTAGTTGGACACAAGACATTAGTTAATAGATGTTAAAAAAATTATGCAATTTTTTTTTTTGTAGCTAGATGCAATTTCCATATTCCATGTGTAACATTGAGCATCAATTAAGTCACCTTACATGAGGACATGGGACCTGAGGGACATTATATTGTTACCTTTATTCAAATTACACCAAATTAACCATAATTGAGGAGAGTCTTCACAATGACTTTTTTTGTGTCATTGCACATCTCTAATTAAATTTTGGGATACCCGCATGAATTATCTCCAAAAGAGATCCAAACATTATTGCCAACTCATCATAATGTCACTTCATTTGTTATATTTCCTCCATTATTGACAACTATGTAAATTGTAATGACATTAGGATACTATGAATAAGATTAATTACAAATAAGTTTATGAATGCCAATTTTGAAGAGAAAACAATAGACATTGAGCAAACCGAGAGAAATTAGGTCATGTCTCTTTTTTCATGTTCACATATTCCATCTCATAGATTCAAACAAGTTGATTAATGGTTATTTTATTGCATTCACAATGCTATGTGTTCTCATGTTAAAAATCATGACATTGTTATAGAATTGGTATCTAGTATGATTATTATTTTAGCATATTAGCGGGCCTCTCAACCATTTAGTACGCAATTCATGGAAACCCCACTAATAACTAAATGAAAATCTCTCAACAATCCACCAATATTATACAAGTTTGGTCAAGCTCGTTATAAATGCAATTCATAGATTGTCTTTGTTTCACATAAAACTATTTAATGATTATGTTTGGGATTAAAAAATATATTAATCTTGGTAAATATTCTAGTTTGTGACAAGATAATTGAAAATATCATGTGACACACTCACACCAAACCCACTCAACTGCTCAAAATTGTCATAACAAGTCATTTCCTGCAAAGTTCCAAATACTTTCACAATTAAGGGTTTCATTATTTATTGGATAGTGTCATGGACTCTACTTCTTAAAAAAATAAATATAACATAATGGGGACCAACACTTATCATATTTAACACAATGGGGACCATACTCATTAGAGGTAATGATTGATCCATGCATATTTTTTTGGTCAATTCTAGACATGTTCCAAGTTTTAGTGTGCCATAATAGTTTCATGAGTAAAAATTAATTCTCATTGCATTGTCCTTATGCATAGTTACAAACCCTCCAGACTTGAAATATTTATCTTCAACTATTCAAAATTGTCACAACAAGTCATTTCCTTCAAATGTCCATGTACTTCCATAGTTAACTAAGTGAAATACAAGTTTCATCATCTATTGGATAGTTACATGGAGTCTACTTCTTGAACAAAGAAATTTGACATAATGGAGACCAAAACTTATTGTCTTTAAATCAATGGGGACCATTCTCATTAGAGGAAATGATTGATTCATGCATATGGTTTTGGTCCATCCTAGACACGTTCCAAGATTTAGTGCACCATAATAATGTTGTGAGAAAACCTCAATTCTCGTTGCATTTTCCATGTGCATAGTTAAAAACCCTCCTCACTTGAAACCCTTTATCTTTAACTAGTCAAAATTATGACAAGTCATTTCATACCAAAAACCAAATACTTTCATAGCTGAGCAAGTGAAATTCAAGTTTCACAATCTATTAGAAAGTTCCATGGAGTCTACTTGTTCAACAAATAAATTTTACCTAATAGGATTATCTTGTGTGTGTATCTTAATGCAGTTATTTTGAACACTTGATCTAAAAATTCTTAGATGTCAAACTAATTCTTGGCACAAGGGAAGACTTGGGGTTCAACACTTAACAATGCACCAACAAAACCCCGACTACTGACCCTTTTGACAACACCTACGGAGAATGAAAAGTATCACCCAAAGTAGAAGCAGGGGGGTTACAGGATGCAGGTGTCTGTAACCATGATGGGACACAAATCTTTGATAAGAGTACTTCACATAATATTCTTTTGACGCTTAGGAAGTGACATGCATTAGTTTATTAACCCTTATTAACACCACAGATCATAATCAAAGATAGATCGGTGCAATAAAACCAATGATAATATACCCTGAGCACTTAACACTTAGCATTATAAGTTAAATATAACATTCATTTACCCTTAACAAAAGTAAAATACTTAAGAAACAAAGGATCTATATATTACACCTCATACTCAAATCACTAAGCAGATTCATAACAAAAATAACACAGCATAAAGAAAACCATGAGACACCAGATATACGTGGTTCACCCCAGGGTGGCGCTACATCTACAAACTTCTTGACCTCTTTATTATTTGCCAAAATATTACATTCCTTCACTCCTATGCACTAAGCCATAAATTTTAACTTCACACAAGACTAGATATCTGTGCACTAAGCACTATATCCTCCTTTCAAAACTAGGTCAAATGCACACAACCAACCCTTTATCACATCATTTAGCACCTTCTACAAAATCATAGTCAAGCAAGAAGCCTCAATTCATATACATTCATTTTCACAAAGAAACTTGAATTACTTGCACTTATCTACTTCTACAATACATTCTTCTTGATTTATATTTTACAGACCCTTACAATAAGGCCTAAACATGGGAAAACTTCATGGCCTGACATCCCATTGTTCGACAACACATGTATTCCAACAGAGGGAGAACACCTTCAGTAACCACTCAAATAACTAGATTAATGATCAACACACCGATGTTTAGTAATTCAAAAGAAAAACATTACAGAGAGATTACGAGGAAACATCCACGGCCCCAACCAACACGGCCACTTGGAGTAGTTTATTAATGCAAAGTAAAAATATTACAGAGATATTTTACAATAGGGTTTCTCACAATCGATCATCGAAAAATGACCCTCCATGCTCTTTAAATAGAGATCATGGACCAATCGGATGTTAAGCCATGGATCAATGGCCGTTAATATTGAGGAGAGTATGAACCGTCGGATCACTCTATGTCGGGAACATATCGTGACCGCCATATTTCCTAACTACAAATGAATACTAATGCATACTAAAGAAGCACACTAAGAAACACACTTTTACCTAACGACATATTATACCAAGTAGATCTTAACTAACTCCTAAGTGTCTGAATATCCTAACATCCCCCCTTAAGAACAACTTGGGATAGGATTGAAGGATTTACAATGTTGACACAATAGGAGAGGGAAGAAGGAATTAGAGCCTATCCCCTCTTAATGACAGCTTCATGAACTCCTAACATAGATCGAATTTTGGAAAACTTCGTTTCTGTAAGATACTTTGTGAAAATGTCTGCAACTTGATCTTCTGTAGGGGAAAAGAGCACTTCAATAACTTAATCATGAATAAGCTTTCTGATGAAGTGCATGTGTAGCTCGATGTGCTTGTTGCACTGATGTTGAATTGGGTATTTGGTGAGCTTGATGGAACTCTGATTGTCGTACCAAAGCATGGTTGGATTCTACTGCTCGAATACAAACTATGAAAGGATCTATCAAATCCACAAAGCTTCCTAACTTGCATTTATGGTGGCTCGGTACTCTACTTCTGCTGAAGAAAGTGAAATAGCTTGTTGTTTCTTACAGGCCCAAGTGGCAGGTCCTAAACCAAGGCTAAAAACATAACCTGCAGTAGACTTCCAATCATTAGGGTCACCATCCCAATCTAAATCAGTGAAACCAACCAATAAAGGAGTCCCCCCTGAATTGTAATGTATCCTGAATTTAACTGTACCATGGACATAGCGAAGTATCATTTTAGATGCTTTCCAATGGATTTCATGGGGTGTTTTAATATACCGGGCAACAAGACTAACAACAAAGGAAATATTGGGATGGGTATGAGTCAAGTATAAGTGGCTACGAACTAACTGACGGTACAGGGTGGCATCAACTTCAGGAGAAGTACAGGTGGCATCAACTTCAGGAGAAGTACAGGTGGCAGTAAGCTTGACTCTAGACTTGAAGGGATAATGGGTTGGTTTACAATAATCCATGTGAAAGCGATGAAGAAGGTCACAGTCATACTTAGACTGGGAAAGAAAAATTCCTTCATTGGTTTGCAAAACTTGGAGGCCAAGGAAATAGTGTAAAAAACCTAAGTCTGTCATTTCAAATTTATTATTAAGGTGGTTTTCACATGGTTTAAAATTTTTGAGTCACTATTATTAAGGATAAGGTCATCAACATAAAGGACAAGTATTATGATATGGATTCCTACTTTCTTGGTATAAACATTAGGATCAGAATGGCATATAGAGAATCCGGTGTCGATAAGAAAGCTGTCCATTTTGGCATACCAAGCTCGAGGATATTTCTTAAAACCATAAATATATTTCTTAGGGCGAAAAACAAGGCTAGAGTCATTTCGGACATAGCTAGGAGGTTGTTCCATGTATATTTCTTCTTTCAAATCACCATGCATGAAGGTGGATTTAGAATCCATTTGATGGACCTCCCATTTATGTCAGGCAACAAGGGAAAGAACAAGATGGATGGAATTCACTTTGGCTACAGGGGAAAAGGTTTCATTATAGTCAATTCCTTCAAATTGGGAGAATCCTTTGGCAACTAACTGAGCCTTGTGTCTTTCAACACTTCCATCTGATACATACTTAGTTCTGTAGACCCATTTACATCTAACAAGTTTTCTTCCTTTTGGAAGAGGTACAAGATCCCAAGTATCGTTTTCCATTAAAGAATGATACTCTTCATTCATTGTTGTATCCCAATCTGGATGACTTGGAACTGTAAACGTGTTCGACGCTGATCTAAAGGATCACTAACAAGATCACCAACTACTTCTCGTGTTGAACAGACCCATCTAGGAAGCAGTGGAACTGGTGCTTGTTCAGGTTCAAAGGACTCATCTAGAGGAAGGTCAGCTGGCGGAGATGCATTTTCATCCTCACTGTCATCATTTGAATAAGAAACCAAAATAGGAACAGAAGAAGACACAAATGCCGAAGATGGCTCGTAGGCCGAAGAAGGCACAACCTTCGAATTAGGCTCGTAGGCTAAGATATTTTCATCAAATTTAACATATCTTCTAAGAATAATTTCATTACAATGTGGTTGAAGAAGTCTATAACCTTTGAGATCTTCAGAATAACCAACAAATATACACTTCTCACTTTTAGGCTGCAATGCTTTCCTTTTCTCATCAGGAATGTGAGCCCATGCTATACTGCCAAATACATGGAAGTGACTTACATATGGTTTAATTTTAGTCCAAGGTTCTTTTGATGTTCATAAATATGTAAGTAATTGATGTTATATTACATAGTCAATGGTTTAATTAATGGTAAATAATTTATGAACAAAGGAGATTCTATACATTTTACCTCACCTTATAGGAACTTCTATCCATAAGATGTGAATAATAGCAAGATGCAAAGAATGAGCAATGCAAGAAATTATATAGGGGCAATATGAGGGTCTTTTCAATGTAGGCCAATACATTGTTGTTGTGAGGGAATCCTCCATCAAGTAGGCCTATATATCCCATGGTACATGCGAAGACCCCTATGCCTTGAGAATTAGTGTAAGGTAAAACTACAAGGTGTGCCATGTGGAATAGTGTAATGTTAGGCAAGTAGAAGACAAATGAGAAAGAAAGATTGGTAGACAAACATTGCATGTTAAACAAACAATTTTTACATCAGGGAACAAGTGAATTTAATCACTTCATAAGAGTGATAGAAACTAAACTATGAAATGTAAATAATGAAATAAAAATAAATAATCCTAACTATCATGTAAATTATGCAATGGATAAATTAGGAGAGTAGAGATGAACAATTTCTAATTATTATATTAATGGAACAATAACTAGAACATGTAAGTAAACCATGAGTGAGTCTAACAATAATAATAACATATCAACTATAAAATCATTGATAAGATTAAGAGTGACAAGGAGATACTTGGACATACTTTTACATGAGGTAGGATGGTGTATGAACATGTTTAGCTAGATACCTACATCATAGAGGTTGGCATCTTACCACAAGTGAGGTAGGATTAGCAACATGATATCTTATACAAAGGATGGAGGATAGATGAAAAGGTAAAGATGGGAGGTTGTGGTGTTAGGGTAGTTCTAACAAATCCAAGAGAAAGAAGTTGATGACACTGGCATGACATTGGAAAAAGGTGTGAGTTGACATAAACCGACTAAGAGTGAACATGAGCGAGAGAGGAAACACACTCTAATATAGGGTTATCAAAAGAATAAATGTGACATATGGAAACTTGGAGTTAAAGTGAGCATAACAAATGACATACAGTGTTCTAGGATTAGTGTAGTCATTAAGGTGCCATACACTAGTCAAGTACATAGCATGAGTCCCATGTGACATACGATAATATGGAGAGTGTGAGAATAATAGGCATCATAAACTAGTAATATAGAGTCATCAAAAGCACAAAAAAAGCACATGATATCCTAGATTTAGTGCAAGAATGAGAGGTGGCATACATCAATGGGGTATTTTATGCAAGCGTAGGAGGTGACATGCATCAACCTAAGTTCAATGCAATCATAGAGGTGTTAAATTCCAATGGTATACTAGTGGAGGAGAGAGGATCAAAGGAATATATGATGTAACCATTGGGAGGGGATCCATAGTTGCAAGCTATGGAATGTGATCATTAAGGGGGACATCTTGGAAAAGTGACCAAAGAAGTGATAGTTGATCCTAACTAGGTAGAGGTTATATTAAGTAGGGTCTTTCTTGAGATAATGACCTAGAAGGGACCCATCGATATTATGACCAAATAAAAATGGAGAAAAAGGGGTGTAAGAAAGAAGAGCTAAGGAGGAGAGGAAATACTTTCCCCAAGCATTTGAAGGACTAGGAAAAGAGGAAGAAGATGTAGGAGAGCATGGAACACTAGGAGAGGAAGAATACAATGGGAGAACTGGGTAATATTGGGTGCTACCAGGTAAGAAGTGGCTAGAGTTGATAATGGGAAGTCTAAGCTAGCCCCCAAAAAATCCCAATAGGATCAAGGCTTCATTCAACTTGATAAAAGTGTGTTAAGACATGGGACCTTTTTAATGTTAGCAAATGTTGATTTTGACAACTAATGGAAATATAAGGAAAATAGAAGGCATAGAAGAACAAGGGGCTACCTCATTGTTGTATCCAGCGAGAGGACAAGGGAACGCAATTATGGAACTAGGTATAATAGATCATATATGTATTTTGTTAATTGGTGTGTGGTAGAAAAACAAAATATTGAGTTAAAAATCATTGGGGAGGTTTGGGATTTAGAATGAGAATAACAGATTGAGAGTGCATCCAGGTAGAAGGATGAGAATGTATTATTTAGAGAGTTTGGAAGAAGGATAGTGCAACCATATGAGATGATATGGATTGATGTGATGCAAAAGTGAGAGAGAAATGTATTTATGTATTATGTTTTGTTGGGTCTTAACATTATAAGGAAGAGTTATTGCAAGATGTGAGTTCATAGTTTTTGTCATCTTTATAGAGTTGATAAGTATTGCAATGAGCATCTTATAAAGAATTTCATTGTTTTTTATTGGGTATAAGGATTAGAAGGTACCATTTGGAATATGTGGAAAAGAGAAAGTGAAGCCATACGAAATGGTTGGATGTGAGTTACAACTAAGAGAGAAAGATATTTATGTAGGATGTCTTGGTCACATCATTACATAGAAAGGGTATTGCAATAAAGATGAGTTCATAGATTTTGTTATCTTTAAAGAGTTTATAGGTATTTCAATGGACATCTTATAAAGCATTTCATTGTTGTTCATATGATATGTTCGAGAGTATATTAGAGTAATCAAGGGGATATACATAACATTCAACATTCTCTTGAAAAATACCTATGACAAGGGTGACTCCACAATGTTTATTAATGAGAAGATGAGTTTCGTCCTACTGTACAAATCCCCAATGATAAGGAGAGGGGTGAGGAGTGATGCAAAATGAAATTATTTTGGTTACAATTGTCAACGATTATAGTGGCAAGTTGGTCTTTGATCTAACAATTATGAGTAAAAAGGACACTTAGAGAGGGGAATAAATTTCATTTGTCATTATGAGTAATGAGGGATGTTTTTCAATAGAGTTTGGAATAGGGACTATTTTTTGTTGGGGAGAAGTGTCCAAAGATTGGTGTACACTAGGATCATCAAGGGATTTCCAATCTATGTACAAGGATTTGGATGTGAATTATTATTATAAGAATAAGTATTTTGTAGTAGTGTCCTTTGGAGCCTTATAATACTTGCACTAACATGTGGGATGAGAAGAGGGGTCTAGATTATTGGGATTAGCCTCACGCATTGTTTAATAGGAACTAGGATTTGGACTAGGGATAACAATAAGGTTAGGATTATGGAAATGAATGAAGTGAGGGATATTTTCTAATTTATTTTCCACAATGAGGATATGGATAAAGAATTTGTATATGGGGGTTCTCTAAAATAGTTATAATTCTTTATAAAAAAACTACAAGTAAACCAAAATTATATTTAAAATACGACCTTTAGGGTTCTTAATTTATAGTTGAAATTTGAGCTAGGTAAAGAGTGTACACTCGATGTACTGGACAACCACCAACACATTAAATTGGACAACTAAATTAGACAATAAAAGCACCACATGGAACTTGGCATATATGCAATATCTACACATTAAATTTGACAAATAACTTGACAATAACAAATAAATTAGACAATAAAAACACCACATGGAACTTGGCATATATATCAATATCTACATATTAAATTTGATAGATAACTTGACGATAAAAACACCTTGTGAAGGGTGTCCACAAATCATCTACTCATAAATGTCAAAAGGTTTATGAAAATCCATCTTAGTAATGTACATTTTTGAAAATGAAGAGTTAGATTGTAAAAAGGCTTACAAAAAATTGTCTTAGTGGTTGGAGAAAGAGTTTGTATATTATTATACTTAGATGCAACATTGTCATGCATTTCCCATAGCATAGTGGGAAGTTGAATTGTAGTATCCAACTAGCATATTGGGAAAGGGAATTGTAGTATACAACTAGATGAGGAGGAGTTGTAGGTTGTTGATGAAATGATTTATTATTGTGCCAATATATGTTTGTGGTACCAACACAGTTGCATATAGTTGCAATATAGTTTCCTATACTTGCATAAGTTGCATAAAGTTGCATATAGTTGCATATAGTTGTATAAGTTTTATTGTTGCATAAAGTTGCATATTGTCTGTTGGCCTTTGACCAAGTTTTGAAAAATACTTGGTCATAATTGACCACTTCTGGGACTGCGATAGCTTGTCAAGGAAGGAGCGCAACGTGGAGTGGAAAGTAAGGAAGCATGACCTATTTTTAGGTCCATTTTATGGTTTTGGGTTGATGTAATGGGAAAGGGATGTTGGCCCGTGGGTTTACCCACGTTTAGGCCCATTTTGTAACCTATAAATAGGCAATGTAAATAGGGGAGAAGTAGTAAGATAGTAGTAATAGTAATGTAGTACATCTATGTGATGTATAACTAGAAGCTTAATGCTAGTAACTGAATTTGTGTGATCGGGTGTATCTTAGAGTGCTCTGTGCATGAGATCGAAAATCTAAGTGCAGTTTGGTGTAGTCTTGTGATGAAGAGTAAGGAAGAAGGATCTAGTGAGTTGCGTAGATCTTTTGTCTTGTGCGAAGTAAGGGTCATTGAAGCTTTGTGTTGTAACTTCTTGACCAAGATAATATAAAGAATACTTTGTGGACATAGCCCTAGGGTGGGGGTGAACCATGGTAACTGTGTGTATAGTGCTTTGTTCTTCACTCTAATGTGTTTATCTCTTTCTTGGCTAAGTGCTTGATGTGATTAAGTAGATCTAGTTATGATCTGTGCTGATGATATATGAATGAAAATTAGATCTGATATATAAGATGCTTAGTGCTTGATCTATTAAAGCTAACCTATATTTATGTGGCTAAGTATTGAATCATCCTTAGTATAAGTATTCACTGCGATGCTCTGTGCTTTCAACAACGTGTATTAATGAATGTATGCTAAGGAATAATTGATGCTAAGTGTGTTGTAAGAAAGATAATCACATATCTGTGTCCCAACTAAGGTTGTAGACATCTGAGTCTTGCAACCACCCCTGCCTCTACCTCGGGTGAGACTTCATCTGCTTCGCAGGTGCTGCCGAAAGGGCCGGTAGTTAGGGTTTTTTTGGTGTTCTCTTGAGTGTTGAACCCTGGGTCTTCCCCTGTGCCAACAAATGGTTCCGTTGCTGGGACCTGAAACTGTGATTGATGGGAACTGAAGAAGAAGAAGCCTTGTGTAAAATAAGCTCTGTGTGAAGATCTATTTCCCTAGTGTGCAGTGTTCTATTTGACCTGTGAAGCTTTGTGCCGAGAAAGAGAGGTCGGATCTAAAGAAAGACAAGTAAGATATGAATAAAGAGAGGTCAGATATGAAGAAAAGAAGTTAGATCTGCAAAGAAATAGGTCAGATCTGCAAGAAAAAGGTAAGATCTATAAGCTATCTTCTTTGATAAAGGTAAGAATAGTTAAAAGTCTTAGATCTAGAAGCTTTGTGCTGTATAGAAGTAAGATTAGTGGACATTTTTGTTTCTAAATCATGGATTTAGGTATGTTTGATAGATTTTGTCCTAGATTCAAAACTAGGGAATTAATAGATGAAATAAAGTTTGATACAAATAGATCTGATAAGTATAGTGATAGATATGTTATACCTATGCATCAAAAGAATGTTTGGACTAACAAGTGGATGAAGGATCCTAGAAAGACTTTTTTGCAGGCTAGTCACCATGATCCTGGTGCGTAGTACAGAAGGAGTTGGGGAGCATCTAAACGGAAAAGAGGATTAACCCTTTGTTATAGTTGCAGAAGACCAGGACATGTTGTTAAGGAATGCCCTGGGAGAAGGTCTAGTTGCCTCTATTGTAAGGCTACGGACCATGAAGTATTGGATTTCCCTACAATGATTGCTAGGCTTGAGAAGCTGAATATGGAGCAAGCAAACCCTGAAGGAGATCAAGAGACCAAGATTATAGAAGAAACCCAAAAAGAATCAGAAAATATATTGCTACAGATGAAAGATACCTTGAATGACCACCAACATGTTAGGCTATCAGATATATTCAAATAAAAGGAGAAAATCGAAGAAAGAATAGGGGACTTTGACATTGATTGTACTCTTGATGAACAAACACAAGTGAACATTATGCCAGAAATAAATTGGGAAGCTATAGGAAATCCTTCCATGATCCCTTCCCTAGGAGGAACAAGTTTCTTCAAAGGAAATATAGTAAACCTATGTGGAAGGATCGCCTGGATACCTATGACTATCAATGGAACTTCGACAGAGGAAGAATTTGAGATCATTAAATTTGTTGAAGACAATGCCCCATTTACCATGCTCATAGGGAAACCTTAGATTGATAGAGAACAATCCAGACGAAAAGAAGAAGAAAAAGTTTTGGAATAGAAGAAGCAAGAGTTAAAAGACTTTATGACCAGAAGGATCACGCACTTGATTGAAGAATAGAAGATAAGATCATAGATATTCATATTAGAAACTCCGATGTCGAATCTAAGAGAACACTTGAGGATCCGCAGAAGATTGAGTTACCTATTTGTGATACAGAAGAAGTATTATCAAGGAACCCTAGGAAAGACTTTCAACAACATGAAGTAACTAAGACCATAGAATATAAACATCCGAATGGTAAAATCATTACTAAGACGAAGCTCACTGGGAAGAAGGTTAGGAAGTTAAGAAAGAAAAGGGCTAATACTGTAAGGTTACAAGAGGTTCTAGAGGACACTTCGCAGCAAGAAGTATTACAGAATTGGAGCTTCGCCAAGATATCAGAGCAACAACATAGAGTAATTTGCCATGATGAAGCAATATAGCTATTGGAACTGATATACTTGTTCAACCACCGCTCTGAATAGATCGAAAATCAATTATGGTTTACCACTAGACCGTTGGATAGCACCAAAACGGATAGAATGGAGTTAATGAAGGCCCCATATCCATTGCAAGCGGACCGTTGTTGAGATTGCCTACTTAACCCATCACACCATGCACCGAGAATACTTTTTTCTAACTGAGAATCTAAGCACAAACCCTGAAGCTTTACTTACCCTGATATCATTGCCTTACTATTCACTGTAGTCTCTAAATTCCTGTTGCATCCAAGCCAGTTGACCCAAGTTTGTATGTCGGACGAGCTCAGTGCTGCTGAGAAAATTGTTGAAGAAGTTCTAATTAATTTAATGACTGAGAGAGTCATGTCAGGATGCAGAATATCTACAGGTGTACATGCATCATCCTCGGGCACACTTCTAGCTTCCCCCTCCACTGCTCGAGTAGGACCATCCCAACCACCTTCGGAAAGACGATCTAAGCTTGGAAACAACTTCGCCACTATGAAGATGATCCCAAGCATCTTCCCTAAATATATCCCACCATTAAGAGGACTAGTGAATCGAGACACTATACCCAGAGACTTAGACTATGTTGTAGTCACGACATACCTCCCAAAAGGGGTGTGCACAGTTCATGTTGACTAGGAGAAACTCACCGCACTAAAATTTAGCGATTTTAACCTTGGAGATCGCAAGGTTTATAGTATGCTAGCCCCGCACAAGTATTTGACTATTAAAAAAGGAAATAACCCCAAGATCATACCACAACAATGGACCCATAACCTTGCATAGTCAACCCTCCTCAACATAATGAAGATTCCACATTTCGAGAGGCATCAGGAAGTCAATGCATGCGTTAGACTGTTGTTGTCCTACTACCATAGAGGATACCTATGGTTGGATGGCGTATCACTGTGGATCTGATTCTGATCAATCGAATCACTAAGCTAAGCATGCAAGGCCCTGACCTGCAAGAATTTTACCCTAGAAAGACCACAGATTGTGCCCTCACTCAATGAATAAAATACACATATCACGATATGGAGAAAGGCACGCGAGGTTACAAGGTAGCCTCCATTGAGAATGCATCAATGCACTTTGGTTGCCAGCTGATCACAGGAAAGTTAGTCTGAAAAAACAGACCTACATAGGTGACTGGATTTGTAGTTGACCTCGCAAGGAAGTGTACGGAGGGACTACAAATGAACTGGGAAAAATACCATATAAATTAGCTAGAGCTTGACTGTAGACAAGCGCAGGACCAAGGGTGTTAAGCCCTAATATTGTCTCATTACCCCTTAATTGGGGCATATTATATTAGTAATGTTATTTTATTTATGTCGGATTTAGGCCATTAGTTGTAATTATACCTCCTAGTCTCCTATATATACCAAGGAAACATTTTCATTTTGAATCATCTTGTACTTGAACATTTAAGTGGGGTAAAAGGAGGTTTCCCCCTCGAAGAGGTTTATTATATGAAATTATCTCTTTTTCAAGGCGTTTATTACTTTTTCTAAGGTTTTTCTATGCTATATTGATATTTAGTTCTTAACATATGGTATCAGAGCTCAAGGTCTTGGGGTTTCACTGCTACATCTAAGACACCTTGGAATTTTTGCTATAACTAGTTTTCTACAATGTTTCAGAAGGAACGACTTGGATGATATTTAGTAGACAGATCAAGGTATCTTGGGTTCAAAATTCAGCTCCCGAGGCCTTATAATTTCGGAGATACAGCATGTACAAGATAGGGTTCTAGAATCATCGTGAACTGAGTCATTGCGGAATTTTCGCTATAAAACATTTTTTGTAATGTTTCAGACCATGAAATCTGGAGGAAATTTACAAAAATTAGTAAGGTATCTATGGTAAAACTTTTAGCTTTTGGTTCATCTTACATTTGTAGATACACCTTGTGTAATATATGGTATATGACTAGTCTTATTGACTAGTCTCAAGAAGGTGTTCTGGGTAAAACAATCATAACTTCTTCCTAGAGTATCCAAATTAAGTGGGACTGGTTGCATTATATCTTGGACAGTCTTTAGTATTTTGGATGTGATTTTCATTATTTGATATCAACTATTTCGTGCGGGGCACTCTATACAAGTGAGATCTCCTGGAAAGGCCAAAAATCGACAAGTTGTGGGGAAGTTACCGTAAATTCCACTTGGCACATCCAATTTTGATCAGACCTATGGCATTGTGGAAAAGAAATATTAGAGAGCTACATAAAATAAAGTTTCATACCCAGAAGGGCCGAAACTTGGGAGATACAACAAAAGAAATATTGTCTAGCCGAACCACGTCAAAATCAAGGTTTAAAAGTGATACTTGGCTAACATGCCACCCAAAAAGGGAACTTCTACACCAACTAAGCCTCCAGAAAATCCTACTTGGACTCTTGATGAAGGTGAAGAAATGCATAGAGACATAAATGATTTACAAAAGAATATAGTTACAAAAGATTAACTACAAGAGATGATGGAGGGTTTAAAAGGGGAGATCATGGAAGTATTAAAAAAATTCGTAATAGAGAAGACACCTGAAAGTGAAAATGCATCCCATGAAATTCATAATGAAGAAACAAGGAAGGTGAATCAAGAATGGAAAAACTACAACTTTGGTTTGAAGACCAACCACGTTCCTAAGATTGATATGAGGAATTTTGATGGCAAGGACCCAATCACATGGATACTTCAGATGGAGCAATTCTTTGATCTCCATAATGTGCCACATACATAAAAGGTATGAATTGCTT
>ML782792.1:553181-571890 GCA_009831015.1 Picea engelmannii
ATATATATATATATATATATATATATATATATATATATATATATATATATATATATATATATATATATATATATATATAGATAGATAGATATAGATATAGATATAAGAGTAGTGTAACTTAGTGGAATGTATAGGGCTATACGGGCTCAAACCTTAGACCTTATTGGTAGAACATATCAAAGTTATTATTATCAAAATAATTTGAACTGTTACAAGAACCCAACATGCAATTTATCACATTGGGCTCTTTCCATGTCCATGTGGATTGCACTACCATTGCATTGGGAACATGTTGGCATAGCTAAGGGGATCACATGCTACACCACCCCAGGTCATTTTCTAGAAAAAAAAATTAATTACACAACCATAAAAGGCAAAGGCTTGGTGATGGTGTATATGCTACAAAATTTCAAGTATTATCTTCTGGACCAGTCCTTCAAGTTTTCCATTGATAATTTAGTGGTCAAGTATTTGGTTAACAATACAATGTTGGAAGGTTAATTCTATCGATGTTTGCTACTATTTTAGGAGTTTGATTTTGAAGTGGTGGTTAAACTAGGTAAATAAAATGTTGGACCTAATCACCTCTCGAAAATCCACAATTGGAACAATGTAATTGGGATAGCTCATAAAGTGTTGAATGTAGATATATTTTGCATGGAAGTTGTAGTTCTTGAATGCTTCACTAATATTCAAAAATTCAAATATAAATCTACATGCACTAGAAAAATATGGTGATAGTAAAGATTGATAGCTCATAATTAAGGATACAAATTATTAGTTTATCATACGGTACTTGCACACATTAGCAATGGATGGGATTCTTGACTACTATGTGTTGGATCATGAATGATAGGTGGTGCTCTAGGAATCCCATGATGGACATAGAAACATACATTATAGTGAGAAGACACAACTATCAAAACATACATTACAGTGAGACATGTTGGATGCAAGTATCATTCAATTCAAGGCTAGAGTGCACTCTCCGCTCCATTATTCATATTATTATCTTCATTCACTCCTATCAGCACATATTCTCTCTTTATATTCTATCATTTGTTTACTTAGGGTTCATATGTGTGTGTGTGTGGTTAAGATTTTCTACTAAAAATATGTTATAGTTGTATTGGTCAATGTAAGAATACAAAAAAAGGTTTTTCCCACAGTCTATGATTCATACTTTGTTAAAAAAAATGATGCTTGTCTACCCAAAATGCAATTGTATCCTTTCATGAGGATTGTGAACTTTTACTAGTATAAAGACTACTTTAAAAAACATGTCAAAACCCTTAGCTTTTCATTGTCCTTTTGCCAGATCCATTAGCCCATACAACTTGATAAGAGTTGTCCTTGAGATTCATCTCCATCACCAAGACCTACATGAATCATAAAAGAAAAATTATTTATATGCGTGGTCATCTATGGTGGTTTGAGGTGTCATTCATGAAATTTGAGCCCTAGAAGTTGCATAAAACCTTGAGAGATCGGGTGTGCTAGTTTGAGGTGTCATGTTTGGACATGGATGCCTAGAAGATTTGTACTTTGACTAAGCCTTGGGTTCCCCCCTCAACCATATCAAGGCCTTAAGACCTATAGCTAATGCTCAAAAACTTGTGAGAGCACTAACACCATTTCTTAGATGACTCAAAGCTTTCTTTTTCCCCTAAGGCATGGCCTTCTTCCCTATATCATTTCCAAGACCTTGAGACACATACCTACTAATAAAAAACACCTAGTTGATCTAGAACTTGTAGATCTAGTACAACACGTCTCACTTTCAACCTCTCTTAGTACATATTGATCATCACTCGATAGTTGCATAGGTTGCATTGTTGCATAAAGTTGCATATAGTTGCATATATAAGCTGCATAAGTTGCATATAGTTGCATAAGTTTCAGTGTTAAATAAAGTTGCATATAGTTGCATATTGTCATTAAAAAACATGATAAGTTGCATTGTTTCAGTTAGTTGCATAGTTGCAGCTAGTTTCATATAGTTGCATATTTCTATATAGTTGCATCTAAAATTGTTGCAATATAGTTGCATATAGTTGCAATATAGTTGCATATAGTTTCAATATAGTTGCATAAGTTGCATTGTTGCATAAAGTTGCATATAGTTGCATATAGTTGCATAGTTGCATATAATTTCATAAGTTGCATACAGTTGCATAGTTGCATCTAGTTGCATATAGTCACTAAAAAACATGATAAGTTGCATTTTTGCATATAGTTTCCTAGTTGCATATAGTTTCATATTTGCATGTAGTTGCATACAAAATTTTTGCAATATAGGTTCGAGTTGGCAATAATGTTGGAGGGGAGGGCTCTATGGGGGGTGTCTAAATAGATTGATCCAACATGATGTTTTAAGACGTGACAATCTGTCATAGAATGTGTGACTTTATTGGAAGTGATGTCTTTGATTTGGTTTGGAGGATGAACAACTAGTGAATTTGTGAAAAGTATGTCAGGATATTGAATGGCATTGTCTTGAATGCAGAGAAGGAGAAATGGCTTAGTTGGGTAGGGTAATGATTTCTAGATGTGATGGAGGGGAGGGCTCTATGGGGGGGTATAAGAATATTGATCCACCATGTTGTTTTAATATTTGACAATATGTCACATAATGTGTGACTTTATTAAAAGTTACGTCCTTGGTTTGGTTTGGAGGATGAACAACTAGTGAATTTACGGTTTTGAGTTTGAGTGGGAGAAGGTCTTTGTCTAGTAAGAGGGTTCCAAGGATTAGCGTTGGCAATAGGGTTAGGTTTAGTAGAGTGATAGAAAATAGGGTACCTTGGTAAAGAATGGTTAAAGGCTTAGTCAATGAAAACTCTTTCAAACAAATCAATTTAAGAAAAAAAAAACAACCAATAATCCAAAACTAAATTTGAGAATAATTACCTAATATGGATATGGAATCTAGAGTTGGATGTGTAGTTGTGTGAACACTTCCATGTATTGTAGTACTAGGCTTGATGAAGTTATAACAACTCACACATGATATTTTCTAGATAGAATAGGGGTTAAAAATGTTATGTGATAGTGTCACACAATGGATTCCATGTATTGATGGACTTTGTCATGCATTTGGAAGTAGAAGATTGAGTTAAATGTAGAATTAGAAATTGACTTGTTCACCAAGTTTGAATGATTCCTTGTAGATATTTTATTGTAAGGATAAATATTTGAGCCTGGGAAAATATAGAAGTGCAATGTGAGGCTACTAATCTAGGAATCTAAGGCTTCTCCATTCGCTTGTCCTCTATATTCTTGTAAAAGTGAGTGATTATGTTTTTTATTAGGGATCCTATTAACAATTTCATGAGATCTGGATCTAATAGTGCTTGAGACAATTAAAGAGATTTCTGGGAAAAGGCTTGGTTTTGATTGGCTCGTGAGTGAAATGGATTTCGAGGGGGGATTTTCTTTCCTACATATATTTATTTTGGTCATTTAGGGTTGTGTATGTGATTTGAACTTGGGTTGATTCTTTCATGTCATATGTATACTATGGGGTGATTCTAATGTGAATATATGAAATGTGTATTTGTATATTCATAGAATTATATCGAATACACATTTATTTCAAATTACCTCCTTAATAATTCCGTACTTCAATTTGAAATATCTTCTAAGAAAAATCTATGAGCATTCACACCAATACCCAATGTAGTGTAGTTTTGAAACATGAAATGATTAAGGTGAAAATAGATTTTTATAAGGTAGACACAATGATCAATCACAACATGTTTTGGATTTCAACTCCATGATCTAAGATATCCAATAGTTAGAAAGTGAAAAGGTAAAAATTGTATGTCACTTAAAATATGAAAGTGAATATAGGTGCAAATTTTATGTCACTTAATTTATTTTGGTAGCATTGTGTGATGAGGATAGAGGTTCCCTAAATGTTGACCCATCCTATATGGTAGGGTTGAGGATGGGGTATAAAAATAATATGAAGTTCATAAACTAGCTCACGGGATGTGATATTTCATTCACAACCATCATCAATAATCAATTGGGATAGGTATTTTCTGATTTGGAAATTGTGATGGTAGATAGAGGAGGAGTTAGTGGTTGGGGAAGAGGTGGCCATTGATGCAATATTTTTATAATGGTTGGAGGGGCTGTCTAAATCAAGGATATCTAGTTTTGGCGGTGAAGGTTTGGCTATGGTTGTATAAAGTAAACATAAAGTCATGGGGATCTTGCAAGGAATTCAAATCCATGATATCATGTGTTAAGGTATGGTGAAAAATAAAAAAATTTAGGGTTATGTGGGGTGATGAAAAAGGGTCGGGTGTAAGGAAAAAACTGATAGGTTTAGTAGATTGGTATAAAGGGTGTTTGCAGACATTCCACTTTTCCACAAACATAACACACTTAAGATCCTCATTAAGAGTGATGTTGGTAAATTAGAGCACAACATGTCATATATAATGTAGTAAACCACAATTAAATTTGATAGAATCACAACAATGTTGGCATGGGTTTGATTTCATAATCACTCACTAATATTTTTGCATGACTAAAACTTAATTACAATTAAAATATCCCTTGAATATTACATTGATAGGGTGGATCCAAAGATGACATAATACTCATGTGTTAACATCTAGATGGAATTTGACTTGGAGAAGGGGATCTTTGAAGTGATTCAACTCAACTTGGAAGGATCGATCCACATACAAGTTCTTAATTAGAATAAATTTCAATCAAACTGCAATGATCCATGCCATGATTATGGAAATTGCATTAAGGTTTGAAAAAATCACCAGTCAACTCAAGAAGTTAAGAAGTTATGACGTTTTTACCCGAAACCCCTATTATATCAATGTATCATTATTATCCAATAACTGTAGAGTAAATAAGCAATGAAAAAATGAACAATCATACACATACACAGTACACCAGTGTTTTACATGGAAACCCAAAGCGGGAGAAAACCACAGAATGCTTTATCGTATATGTCTTGAAGAATTACATTCATTGGAAGCACCAACTTCCTTTGTTTTCCAGCTGCAACTGGAAGGAGGATCCAACCTCCTTGTTTCTCAGGCTACAACCTGAAGGAAGCTCCAACTCCCCTATTCTCTGGCTACAACCAGAAGGAGGCTACAACCCCCTATGTTCTTCGGCTACAACCACCTATTCTTGCCCAATCCTGCCACCCTCAAGTAGAAATAGAATGATGGAACCAGTGTCACACTATCACTGTGAGATATACCACTGTAAACCTGTACCAATAAATCTGAACCATGCATCAACCATGTATCAACCTGCACCTCAACCTGTAATCAACCTGTACCATAAACAAGTGCATCAACCATGCACAAACCTGTACCAAACAACCTGTAATCAACCTGTAACATAAACAAGTGCATCCAACCATGTACAAATCATCTGTAAACTACTCATCAACTATGAATCATCAATATGTACCAACATCATCAAATATACACCTCATGTATGTGCCAACTCATCAACTACTTGTCTCAACCATGTACTCAACATGTACCTCAAGAAAAATCCCTCATCAATTTCATCATCCAAATTTGATTGGTAGCTTTGTAATAGACCTGGTGTATATGATCACATTCTTTCAAACCTTCCTTAACTTTAACAACAAGAGACTAGCATTTTCATCCAAGTTTTCTTTAGTCTCACATACCTAGTTTTGGATTAGTCAACAACCCTAACTTGAAGAAATCATAATTTGAACCTATAATGTATAAAGATATGAAACTGATATACAATGTTCTTCAGTGTGTTTTATGAAATTCCTCCAGGTTTCACTACTTGGAACCTCTCAGAAAAGGATTTATAGAAAAAATGGCATACCTTGCTGAATTCTGGCTTATTCTAGAGAGCGACCTTGTAGAGCGTGACCCACATGAAATTTTCATTGAATTTATCTAAAAATATTATACATGATACTATAGAATGTACCCTAACCAACAATTTTGGTCTCACTGAATTGGTATCTGTTATGAAGAATTTATGACGTTTTTACCCGAAACATTTGTTTTTGACCAGTTCCAGGACTAGCCACACACCCTATTTTCCACGGAGTGTAACTCCCAAAATACAAGGACCCACAAGATGAATTTCTTACCATGGATATTTGGGTATGATTTCTCAATGGAATATAAATTTAAGTATCTGAATCATTATAGAAAAAACATTATAGAAAAAATGGTGATATGACCTGTAAATAACATACCTTAGAAACCACCATCAAAAGAATTTATCCTTCCTTGCATTCCGGCCTTATTTTCTTCACCTTCCCTCATAAATTCAGCTTATATATCCTTGGTTACCTCATACACCTATAGATATTCAATATGCCCAATTGTGTTTAAAATGAGAGAGCCTTGCCTCTTATTTATACTCTCCAAGTAGCTTCCTTAAAAACATCTTCTAGGTCACTTGGCCCACTCTCCTTATTTTAGGGTTAACCCACTTCTAATTTATCCATTAAATTTATTATTGAAATAATTTGTTTTGTATTCAATTTGAATTATAATACACTCATCACTTCACTTTATTATTTATCTTTTAATATTTCTTAAACCATTTTGACTACTTTGACTTTTTGGGGCTTCTAGATGACATATGAGGGTCCTCCAACTTCGTAAGGCCATAACTCTCAAACCGTGAGGCGTTATGTGACATTCCACATACCACTAGAAATGGAATGAAATTTACTATCCATATATAATAGTATTACATTCAAATATAGCAAAAATCATAACGTTATCCATCAAACAAACTTGGGTCCATTACCCAAACCTAGGGTCTCAAACTACACATGGTCATAACTCTCTAACCGTGAGGATTTATGTGATGTTACACATATCACCGGAAATGGCATGACAAGGAATAATTATATAGGATAGGTTCCCTGACAAATTCATTATCCTTCATCTCATTATTCCATAATCAGGCATGGGTTCTCTTACTCCACAAAGCGTCTTTCCGTGAGGGCTTTCACCATAAGGGGACCATTTTGAATTTCATCCATATTTACTTCTTATCAACCATGAAAATACAATAATGAGTCATCTTTACATCAAACAATATTGGGTCAATTACCCAAACCTTTGTGTTGTGGGGATTTCTTCAAGGGTTGACATCAATGACAACCAACCTTAATCAACAATCTCCCCCTTTGGCATTGATGACAACATTCTGATGTAATACTAAAATCATATCACTCATGCTCCTCCTAGAACCATGCCTTTGTCCTCTGCATCTGATAAATCTCTCCCCCTTTGTCATCAATGGAAAAGGTATTTTTCCATCCGGGGCTTCCGCCCCTAACTGAATTATCCTCTTATGGTACTTCCTCGTGTACATCTAAGACATATAAGATAAGCATTCAAGAAGAATTCAAAAAGAATTCATTTTGGAGTATAAATAACTCCAAGTCTTTGGAAAAGATATTCAAAGGCTTCCTGTGGAAGTGGTTTTATAAATATGTATGCCACTTGTTATTTTGTGCCCACATACTAAACTCTAATGTTCTTTTCTACAACCTATTCCCGTAGAAATTGATACTTGATTGGAATGTGCTTCATCTTGGAGTGCATCACTGAGTTTTTTGAGATAGTGATGGCACTTGTATTATCACAATATATTGGAATTGGCTCATCATAGTCAACTTGCATATCTGTCAAAGTTTGTTTCATCCAAAGAACTTGTGTACAACATGTTGTTGTTGCGATATACTTTGGTGCTTCTTGAAATCGTGCCACTTGCAATATACATGTTATTGTTGCAATATACTTGTATTCCTTTACTACTTCTTGAAATCATGCCACCTATCCAACTGCCTGCATTACATTTGGTCTGGATGAACTGGTTTGCATGGGAGTGATAACTGGTTTGCAATCTTCCATTCCGAACCTCTTTAGAATTTATCTTATATACTTGGTTTGAGAAATACAAATTCCTTGGTTTCTTTGACGTATCTAAAGTCCCATAAAGAAGGATAGTTCTCCAAGTAACGACATTTCAAATTCATTTTGCATGTCTTTTTCAAATTTTTGTCTTAACCTGTCATCATCACTACTAAAAATAATATCATCAACATAAACTTCAATTAATAAAATATTACCTTGACTTACCTTGAAGTAGAGGTTTCTATCTTCACTTGATTTTCTGAACCCTGCCTACTGCAGATACTTATCTAGTTTGGAGTACCATGCTCTAGGAGCCTGTTTTAGACCATACAAGGCCTTCTTTAATTTACACACATAGTTTGTGTTCTCTGACAACTAAAATCCTTCTGGTTTTCAATGTAGACTTCTTCTTCAAGTTTCCCATTCAGAAAAGTTGATTTTACGTCCATATGATATACTTTAACATTTTTGGAGCATGCATAAGCTAAAAGAAAACAAATTTCTTCCATTTTGGAAACTGGGGAAAATGTCCCTTTAAATTCGATTCCTTGAATCTGTGCATATCCTTTACATATCAATCTAGATTTGTTCCTTGTAACCTATCCATCTTCATTCAATTTATTCCTGAAAACCCATTTTGTGCCGATCACATTCTTATTCTTTGGTCTTGGAACCACTTCCCAAGTGTCATTTTTCTCTATTTGATCCAATTCTTCATCCATGGCCTTATTCCAAAATTCATCCTTGCTGGCTTCTTCAAAACAGTTTGGTTCAATTGTAGATAAGAGTGCTAGGTGTGTTTGTTCTGGTGAACAGAATTTTCTTCTAGTCTCAACTCCTACATCTTTGTTTCCAATAATTTGATTTGAAGGATGATTCTTTTGTACTTGTTTGCTAGGTATCTTTGGAGATACTCGTTGAACTTTCTCTTCTACTTCTGTCAAATTATCTTCATCTTCATCTTCCTCTTCTACTTCCTTTTCATCTTCTTGTTTGAAAAGTTGTTCCATTGATTTGTTTTCTTCTTCCTTTGATTATGGTCTTCCTATTTCATCAATTGTTACATCGATGCTTCCCACAACTTTGTTTAATCTTAGATTGTAACACTTGTATACTTTCCTTGTACTTGAGTAACCAACAAGTATTCTTTTGTCCACGCGAGAGTCAAATTTTCCCATTCTGTCATCTTCTCTTTTGATGTAGCATTTGCTTCCAAAAACGCTTAAGTTCTTCACATTTGTTGGTCTTCCTTTCCATAGCTCGTAGGGAGTTTTATCAGTGTTGTTTCTGAGTATTAATTTGTTTTGAATGTGAACTGATGTATGCAATGTATGTGTCCAAAATGTATCTATCAATTTGGAATCCATTAGCATTGTTCGAGCCATTTCATGTGTAATTATCATCCATTATGATAATGTTCTTTTTTCTTTGAACCATTCTTTGTACCAATCTATGAATCCATTCTCTCATGACTATCATATATCTGTAAAAACCTTCTATGTGTTCTTACGAATCCATCTATGTCCATACTGTCCAAGACTCTACTTGTGAAACTGTCCATAATGCTGACCCATTTATCACTATACTATCATGAAGTCTTTATTAATCTGTCACACTGTACTTCTGCTAACTGATTGCTCTGAATCTATCTTCTCAAACTCTGCAAGTTTCTCAAAGGATGGTTCTTTAGTCTGTCATAGCTATCGCATAGACTCCCCCTATCTAATATTCATATTACTTGGAAGTCTCTAAGACGGATAGCTCAAAACAATTCCTGCTCTGATGTGTATTCATCATCATCCTCATTGGTAGATTCATCATCAACTTCATTGGTAGATTCATTATCTCTTTGAACTCTGACTTATTTTCTTCTATCTATGGATTCATCTTTCAGTACAATGCATGAGAGTACAATCTCTTGAACATGTTCCTTATTTACCTGACCTTCCTTTCTTTTAGTTATTTCCAAAACCTTTCTATATCTGACATCTTTTCTTTTCTCTGTAGAATTTTCTTCATCTTGTTTTATTTCCAATCATGTGATCTCTGGTACCTGGTCCTTGTTCACTTGTTCTTCATGTTTTCTTATCCATACTTTCTTATATATGATATCAGTATTCTCTTTCATGGAAGTATTGATCATGCTTCTACAATCACTGGCTATGTGTCCACAATTATGACATTTGTAACATTCAATGTTATGTGCGACCACATAGGCACTTCTTGCTTGAACATTTCTTTTATAATCCCTGCAATCTGCAACCTTATGTCCAAAGTTATTACAATAAAAATAATTACCATAAAATAAATTTGTATACCTGGGAGTGAATGATCTTCTTTGTGGTGTAGTCCTTCTAAATTTTTCACTTGACTGATCATGATCATTATTGAAGCTTCTTTGTGGCTTGAACATGGATGGTCTTCTTGAAGATGTATCTTCAACAATTTTCTTATATTTTGGTTGACCATGATTCCTTCCTTTGAGTACTTCTACATAACTCTTTCTATTTTCTTCATTCTTCTTTTCTAGCAACCTAGAGTGCTTCTCTTCATTCTCTATAACTGATGTGGATCTTTTTTTCTCTTCAATGTTCATGTTGAGCTTGACGATTTTACTTCTCAATGTGACAACTTCTTCTTCAAGCTTCTCAGCCTCTTCTTCTTTCTTCATTATCTGAGACTTCATGACTTCTTCTGTTCTTTTCGCTTCTTCAAGATGAATTTTTAATGTGATTATTTCTTCTTCAAGTCCTTTCTCTACTTGACCAAACTCTGCCTCAAGTTGGTTTAGATCGTTAGTTTGTTCCTTAAGATGATCTGTCAATATCTTCTCTCTCATTTTTGCTTCTTCCTTCTGTGCTACTATGTTGGTTTCCAATACACTGATTTTCGTATTCAAGATTTTCTTCGATCTTTCTGGCTTCTTCTAGTTGAGTTCTTAAGTTCTTGATGACCTATTGGGATTTTTCAAAAATGTGAACACTTTCCTTTTGTTTCATCAATTCTTTCTTGAGTGAATTGTTTTCTTCTCTTAGTTCATCTAAAGAACTAATCAATTCTTCATTATAATTTCCTTCCTTTTCAATTAGTTTTTCTATCTCATTTCCTTCATGGAATTATATTTCAAGATGTCCATGTTTTTCACAATTAAAGCAAAACAACATACCTCTGGTGATTATGTACTCTTCATCTTATGAATCTTCTTGACATGGTGAACATAATTCTTCTTGATTTGTATTTGCATCTTCTTTGACATTTTCTGAATCTGTGATGGGTGAAGAATATATGTGTTGTAACTTATCCCAAATTTCTTTGGCTGATGAAAATTTATCGATATTTTCTCTTACCAGATTAGGTAATCCTTCCCATATGAAATCCATTGCTATTTTTTTATTCTTCTTCAATTCCTTCTTGGCTGTAGTCTTTTCCCTTTTTGAACTATCATATCCTGTAACAATTGATATCCAAATATAATGTCCCTATGCCTGTAAAAATACTTTTGTCCTTCTTCTCCACATCTCATACTTAAAACCATTCTAACCATTAAACATCGGTACTCCATTCTTAGAATAATCCATGATCTCCTTCCATTGGTTAAATTGTTTCCTGTAGGGACCAACTCTAATACCAATTGTTGGATTACTGAGAGGGGGGTGAATCAATAATAAAGCAATTTAATCATTTTTAACCATATAATCCAAGGGTTATATCAATGTATCCAATAACTGCAGAGTAAACAAGCAATGAACAAATGAACAATCATACACTTACACATTACACTAGTGTTTTACGAGGAAACCCAAAGCAGGAGAAAACCACAGAATGCTTTATCTTATATGTCTTGAAGAATTACATTCATTGGAAGCACCAACTTCCTTTGATTTCCATCTACAACTGGAAAGAGGCTCCAACCCCCTTGCTTCTCAGGCTACAACCTGAATGAAGCTCCAACTCCCCTATTATCTGGCTACAACCAGAAGGAGGCTACAATACACAATGTTCTCTGTCTACAACCGAAAGGTGGCTACAACCACCTGTCCTTGCCCCATCCTACCACCCTGAAGTAGAAGTAGAATGATGGAACCAGTGCCACACTATCATTGTGAGATATATTGTTGTAAACCTATACCAATAAATATGAACCATCCATCAACCATGCATCAACCTGTACCTCAACCTGTAATCAACCTGTACCATAAACAAGTGCATCAACCGTGCACCAACCTGTACCAAACAACCTATAATCAACCTATACAATAAACAAGTTTATCCAAACATTTAACAAGTATGTACCAATCATGTGTCAACTACTCATCAACTATGAATCATCAATATGTACCAACATCATCAACTATACACCTCATGTATGTGCCAACTCATCAATTACTTGTCTCAACCATGTACTCAACATGTACCTCAAGCAAAAGCCCTCATCAATTTTGTCATTCAAATCTGATTTGTAGCTCTGTAATAGACTTGGTGTATATGAGCACATTCCTACAAACCTTCCTTAACTTTAACAACAAAAGACTAGCATTTTCATCAAGCTTTTCTTTAGTCTCACATGCCTAGTTTTGGATTAGTCAACAACCCTAACTTGAATTAATCATAACTTTGAAACTATAATGTTAAATATCTAAAATTGATACACAATGTTATTAAGTGTGTTTTATGCAATTCCTCCAGGTTTCACTACTTGTAACCTCACAGAAAAAGATTTATAGAAAAAATGACATACCTTGCTGAATTCTAGTTATTCTAGAGAGCGACCTTGTAGAGAGTGCCCTGCATGAAATATTCATAGAATTGATCTCAAAATATTACAAAACATACTACAAAGTGTACATTAACCAACACATTTGGTCTCACTGAATTGTGATCTATTATGAAGAAGTTATGACGTGTTTACCCAGAACACCTGTTTTTGACTAGTTTCAGGACTAGCCACAAACCCTATGAAATATTCATAGAATTGATCTCAAAATATTACAAAACATACTACAGAGTGTACATTAACCAACACATTTGGTCTCACTGAATTGTGATCTATTATGAAGAAGTTATGACGTGTTTACCCGGAACACCTGTTTTTGACTAGTTTCAGGACTAGCCACAAACCCTATTTTCCATGGAGTGTAACTCCCATAATACAAACACCCACAAGATGAATTGTTTACCACATATACTTGATTATGTTTTCTCAATGTCATAAAAATTTCATTGTCTAAATCATTATAGAATAAGCATCATAGCAAAAATGATGAGATGTCGTATAAATAACATACCTTAGAAAGCACCATCAAAATAATTTATCCTTCCTTGCATTTCGGCGTTCTTTTCTTCACCTTCCCTCAGAAATTTGGCTTAGATATCCTTGGTTACCTAAGAAACCTATATATATTCAATATGATCAAGTGTGTTTAAAATGAGAGAGCCTTGCCTCTTATTTATACTCTCCAAGTAGCTTCCTTAAAAACATCTTCTAGGTCACTTGGCCCACTTTCCTTATTTTAGGGTTAACCCACTTCTAATTTATCCATTAAATTTATTATTGAAATAATTTATTTTGTATTCACTTTGAATTATAATACACTCATCACTTCACTTTATTATTTACCTTTTAAAATCTCTTAAACCATTTTGACTAATTTGACCTTTTGGGGCTTCTAGATGACATATGAGGGTCCTCCAACTTAGTAAGGACATAAATCTCAAACCGTGAGGAATTATCTGACATTCCACATACCACCAAAAATGGAATGGAATGTACTATCCATCTATAATAATATTACCTTCAAATACGTAAAATTTATACCGTTATCCATCAAACAAACTTGGTTCCATTACCCAAACCTGGGGTCTCCAACTTCACATGGTCATAACTCTCTAACCGTGAGGATTTATGTGACGTTCCACATACCACCGGAAATGGAATGACAAGAACTATATATCTACGATAAGTTCCCTAACAAATTCACTATCATTCATATCATTATTCCACAATTAGGCATGGGTTCTCTTACTCCGCAAAGCGTCTTCCCGTGAGGGCTTTCACCATAAGGGGACCACTTTGGAGTTCATCCATATTTACTTATTATCAACCATGAAAAGACAATAATGAGTCATATTTAAATCAAACAATCTTGGGTCAATTACCCAAACCTTTGTGTTGCGGGGCTTTCTTCAAAGGTTGACATCAATGACAACCAACCTTAATCAACAATCTCCCCCTTTGGCATTGATCACAACACTCTGATGCAATACTGAAAACATATTACTCATGATCCCCCTGGAACCATGCCTATGTCCTCTGCATATGATAAATCTGCCTCTATCCTTTACATATGATAAATCTCTCCCCCTTTGTCATCAATGGAAAAGGTATCTTTCCATCCGAGCCTGCTCCCCCTGACTGAATTGTCTTCTTATGGTGCTTCCTCGTGTACATATAATAAATATAAGATAAGCATTCAAAAAGAATTCAAAAATAATTCATTTTGGAGTAGAAATAATTCCAGGTCTTTGGCGAAGATATTGAAAGGCTTCTCATGGAAGTGGTTTTGTAAAGATGTCTGCCACTTGTTCTTTTGTGCCCACATACTCAACTCTAATGTTGTTTTCTGCAACCTGTTCCCATAGAAAGTGATACTTGATTGGAATGTTCTTTGTCTTGGAGTGCATCATTGGGTTTTTTGATATACTGATGGCACTTGTATTATCACAATATATTGGAATGGGCTCATCATACTCAACCTGTATATCTGTCAAAGTTTGTTTCATCCAAGAACTTGTGTACAACATGTTGTTGCTACAATATACTCTACCTCGACTGTAGATAGAGATATCGATGATTGTTTCTTTCTTATCCATGGTACCAAACACTCACCTAAGTAGAACGTTGCTCCACTGGTACTTCGTCGGCCATCAATACAACCTGCCCAATTTGCATTTGTGTGGGAAACAAGTGATAGATCTTTTCCTTTTGGATACCATAATCCAAACTCTTCTGTTCCTTTGAGATATCTAAAGATCCTCTTTACTTCTAATACATGTGATTCCTTTAGTGTTGCTTGAAATCGTGCCACCTCTCCAACTACCTGTATTACATCTGGTCTGGATGAACTGGTTTGCATGGGAGTGATAATTGGTTTACAATCTTCCATTCCAAACCTCTTTAGAATTTCTATGATATATTTGGTTTGATAAATAAAAATTCCTTGGTTGCTTTGACATATCTGAAGTTCAAAAAGAAGGATAGTTCTCCAAGTAATGACATTTCAAATTCATTATGCATGTCTTTTGCAAATTTCTTTCTTAACCTGTCATCATCACTACCAAAAATAATATCATCAACATAAACTTCAATTAATAAAATATTACCTTGACTTACCTTGATGTAGAGGTTGTTGTATGCACTTCATTTTCTAAACCCTGCCTACTGCAGATACTTATCCAGTCTAGAGTACCATGCTCTAGGAGCCTATTTTAGACCATACAAGGCCTTCTTTAATTTACACACATAGGTTGTGTTCTCTGACAACTAAAATCCTTCTGGTTGTTTAATGTAGACTTCTTCTTCAAGTTCCCCATTCAGAAAAGATGATTTTACGTCCATCTAATATACTTTAACATTTTTGGAGCATGCATATGATAAAAGCAAATGGATTGCTTCCATTCTGGCAACTGGGGAAAATGTCTCTTCAAAGTCGATTCCTTCAATATGTGCATATCCTTTACATATCAATCTAGCTTTGTTCCTTGTAACATGTCCATCTTCATTCAATTTATTCATGAAAACCCATTTTGTGTTGATCACATTCTTATTCTTTGGTCTTGGAACCAATTCCCAAGTGTCATTTTTCTCTGTTTGATCCAATTATTCATCGATGGCCTTATTCCAAAATTCATCCTTACTGGCTTCTTCAAAACAGTTTGGTTGAATTGTAGATAAGAGTGCTAGGTGTGTTTGTTCTGGTGAAAAGATTTTTCTTCTAGTCTGAAGTCCTGCATCTTTGTTTCCAATAATCTGATCTGAAGGATGATTCTTTTGTACTCCTTCGCTAGGTTTCTTTGGAGATGCTTGTTGAAATTGCTCTTCTGCTTCTCTCGGATTCTCTTCATCTTCATCTTCCTCTTCTACTTCTTTTTCATCTTCTTCTTCGAAAAGTTGTTCCATTGATTTGTTTTCTTCTTCCTTTGATTCTGGTCTGCTTGTTTCATCAATTGTTACGTTGATGCTTTCCACAAATTTGTTTAATTTTAAATTGTCACACTTGTATACTTTCCTTGTAATTGAGTAACCAACAAGTATTCCTTTGTCCACATGAGAGTCAAATTTTCCCATTCTTCCATCTTCTCTTTTGATGTGGCATTTGCTTCCAAAAACTCTGAAGTGCTTCACATTTGTTGGTCTTCCTTTCCATAGCTCGTAGGGAGTTTTATCAGTTTTGTTTCTGAGCATTACTCTGTTTTGAATGTGAACTGATGTATGCACTGTATGTGTCCAAAATATATCTATCAATTTGGAATCCATTAGCATTGTTCGATCCATTTCCTATGTAATTATCATCCATTATGATAATATTCCTTTTTCTTTGAACTAGTCTCTGAACCAATCTATGAATCCATGCTCTCGTGACTATCATATATCTATTGAAACCTGTTAAGTGTTCTTACGAATCCATATCTTTCCATACTATCCAAGATTCTACTTGTGAAACTGTCCATAATGTTGACCCATTTATCACTATACTATAATGAAGTCTTGATTAATCTATCAAATTGTACTTCTGCTAACTGATTGATCTGAATCTATCTTCTCAAACTCTGCAAGCTGCTCAAAGGATGGTTCTTTAGTCTGTCATAGATATTGCATAGACTCCCTTGTCTAATATTCATATTACTTGGGAGTCTCTAAGCCGGATGGCTCAGAACAATTCATGCTCTGATGTGTATTCATCATCATCTTCATTGGTAGATTCATCATCAACTTCATTGCTAGATTCCTTATCTCTCTGAGCTCTGACTTCTTTCTTTCTGTTTATGGATTCACCTTTCACTACAATGCCTGAATGTACAATCTCTTGAACATGCTCCTTATTTACCTGACCTTCCTTTCTTTCAATTATTTTCCAAACCTTTCTGTGTCTGACATCTTTTCTTTTCTCTATAGACTTTTCTTCATCTCGTTTTATTTCCAATCTTGCGATCTTTGGTACTTGGTATTTGTTCACCTTTTCTTCCTGTTTTCTTATCCATACTTTCTTATATCTAGTATCAATATTCTCTTTCATGGAAGTATCGATCATGCTTCTACAATCACTGGCTATGTGTCCATAGTTATGACATTTGTAACACTCAATGTTACGTGTGACCACATAGGCACTTCTTGCTTGAACATTTCTTTTATAATCCCTGAAATATGCAACCTTATGTCCAAAGTTAGTACAATAAAAACAATTACCATAAAACAAATTTGCATACCTGGGAGTGAATGATATTCTTTGTGGCGTATTCCTTCTAAATTTTTCCCTTGACTGATCATGATCATTATTGAATCTTCTTTGTGGCTTGAACATAGATGGTCTTCTTGAATATGTATCTTCAATAGTTTTATTAGATTCTGGTTGACCATGATTCCTTCCTTTGAGTACTTCTGCATAACTCTTTGTATTTTCTTCAGTCTTATTTTCTAGCAACCTAGAGTGCTTCTCTTCATTATGTATAATTGATGTGGATCTTTATGTCTCTTCAATGTTCTTGTTGAGCTTGACGATTTTACTTCTCAACGTGACAACTTCTTCTTCAAGCTTCTCAACCTCTTCTTATTTCTTCATTATCTGAGACTTCATGGATTCTTCTGTTCTTTTCACTTCTTCAAGAAGAATTTTTAATGTGATTATTTCTTCTTCAATTCCTTTCTCTTCTTGACCAAAATCTACCTCAAGATGGTTTAGATCGTTATTTATTTCCTTAAGATGATCTGTCAATATGTTCGCTCTCATTTCTGCTTCTTCCTCCCGTGCTGCTATGTTGGTTTATAAACACTTCTTTTCATATTCAAGATTTTCTTCAATCTTTCTGGCTTCTTCTAGATGAGTTCTTAAGTTCTCGATGACATGTTGGGCTTCTTCAAAAACGTGAACACTTTCCTTTTGTTTCATCAATTCTTTCTTGAGTGAATTGTTTTCTTCTCTTAGTTCATCTAAAGAACTAATCAATTCTTCTTTATAATTTCCTTCCTTTTCAATTAGTTTTTCTATTTCATTTCCTTCATGGCATTCTATTTCAAGATGTCCACGTTTTTCATAATTAAAACAAAACAACATACCTCTAGTGATTATGTACTCTTCATCTTTTGAATTTACATGACATGGTGAACATAATTGTTCTTGATTTTTATCTGCATCTTCTTTGACATTTTTTGAATCTGTGATGGGTGAAGAATATATGTCATTTAACTTATCCCAAAGTTATTTGGATGATGAACATTTATCGACCTTTTCTCTTACCGAATTAGGTAATGCTTCCCATATGAAATCCATTTCTATTTTGTTATTATTCTTCAATTCCTTCTTGGTTGTAGTCTTTGCCCTTTTTGAACTATCATATCCTGTAACAACCGATAGCCAAATATATTGTCTTTGTGCCTATAAAAATACTTCCATCCTTCTACTCCACATCTCATACTTAAAACCATTCTGACCATTAAACATTGGTACTCCATTCTTAGAATAATCCATGATCTCCTTCCAGTGGTTAAATTGTTTCCTGAAGGAACGGGCTCTGATACC
>ML782792.1:571907-584678 GCA_009831015.1 Picea engelmannii
GGGGGGGGGGGGGGTGAATCAATAATAGAGAAATTTAATCCTTTTTAACCATAAAATCCAAGAGTTATATCAATGTATCATTATTATCCAATAACTGCAGAATAGATAAGAAATGAACAAAAAAACAATCATACACATACACAGTACACCAGTGTTTTACGTAGAAACCCAAAGCAAGATAAAACCACAGAATTCTTTATCTTATATGTCTTGAAGAATTACATTCATTGGAAGCACCAAATTCCTTTGTTTTCCAATTGCTACTAGGAGGAGGCTCCAACCCCCTTGTTTCTCAGGCTACAACCTGAAGGAATATCCAACTCCCCTATTCTCTGGCTACAACCAGAAGGAGGCTACAACCCCCTATGTTCTTTAGCTACAACCGGAAGGTGGATACAACCACCTGTCCTTGCCTCGTCCTGCCACCCTGAAGTAGAAGTAGAATGATGGAACTAGTGTCACACTATCACTATGAGATATATCGTTGTAAACCTGCAACAATAAATATAAACCATGCATCAACCATGTATCAACCATGCATCAACCTATACCTCAACCTGTAATCAACCTGTACCATAAACAAGTGCATCAACCATGCACATACCTATACCAAACAACCTGTAATCAACCTGTACCATAAACAAGTGCATAAAACCATATACCAAGTATGTACCAATCATGTGTCAACTACTCATCAACTATGACTCATCAATGTGTACCAACATCATCAACTATACACCTCATGTATGTGCCAACTCATCAACTACTTGTCTCAACCATGTACTCAACATGTACCCCAAGAAAAATCCCTCTTCAATTTCATCATCCAAGCCTAATTTCTATCTCTATAATAGACCTGGTGTATATGATCACATTCCTGCAAACCTTCCTTAACTTTAACAATAAGAGACTAGTATTTTCATCAAACTTTTATTTAGTCTCACATGCCTAGTTTTGGATTAGTCAACAACCCTAACTTGAAGTAATCATAAATTTTAACCTATAATGTATAAATCTCTGAAACTGATACAAAATGTTACTCAGTGTGTTTTATGCAATTCCTCCAAGTTTCACTACTTGGAACCTCTCATAAAAGGATTTATATAAAAAATGGGATACCTTGCTGAATTATGGCTTATTCTAGAGAGAGACCTTGTAGAGCATGCCCCTCATGAAATATTCATTGAATGGATATGAAAATGTTACACCACATACTGCATATTGTACACTATCCAACACTTTTTGTCTCACTGAATTTGGATCTGTTATGAAGAAGTTATGACATTTTTACCCGAAACACCTGGTTTTGACTAGTTTCAGGACTAGCCACAAAACCTATTTTCCACAGAGTGTAACTCCCAAATACAAAGACCCACAAGCTGAATTGTTTACCACAGATACTTGGGTATGTTTTCTCAATTTCATAGCAATTTGACTATTTGAATCATTATAGAAAAAAATTTATAGCAAAAATGGTGAGATGACCTGTAAATAACATACCTTAGAAAGCACCATCAAAAGAATTTATCCTTCCTTGCATTTTGGGCTTCTTTTCTTCACCTTCCCTCAGAAATTCGACTTATATGTCCTTGGTTACCTCAGAAACCTATAGATATTTAATATGCTCAAGTGTGTTTAAAATGAGAGAGCCTTGCCTCTTATTTATACTCTCCAAGTAGCTTCCTCAAAAACATTTTCTAGGTCACTTGGCCCACATTCCTTATTTTAGGGTTAACCCACTTCTAATTTCTCCATTAAATTTATTATTGAAATAATTTATTTTCTATTCACTTTTAATTATAATACACTCATCAATTCACTTTATTATTTACCTTTTAAAATCTCTTAAACCATTTTGACTACTTTGACCTTTTTGGGCTTTTAGATGACATATGAGGGTTCTCCAACTTCGTAAGGCCATAAATCTCAAACCGTGAGGAGTTATGTGGCATTACACATAACAAAAAAAATGGAATGACATGTAATATCCATCTATAATAGTATTGCCTTCAAATATAGAAAAACTCATACCATTATCCATCAAACAAACTTGGGTCCATTTCCCAAACCTGGGGTCTCCAACTTCACATGGTCATACCTCTCTAACCATGAGGAGTTACGTGACATTCCACATACCACTGGAAATGGCATGACAATCACTATCTATCTAGGATAGGTTCCCTGACAAATTCACTATCCTTCATCTCATTATTCCACAATTAGGCATGGGTTCTATTACTCCGCAAAGCGTCTTCCCGTGAGGGCTTTCACCATAAGGGGACCACTTTGGAGTTCATCCATATTTACTTCTTATTAACCATGAAAAGATAATAATGATTCATCTTTACATCAAACAATCTTGGGTTAGTTACCCAAACCTTTGTGCTGTGGGGCTTTCTTCAAGGGTTGACATCAATGACAACCAACCTTAATCAACAACCCTACTCCACCTAAAAATTAAAATGAAATAGAAGTACCTCACATCCCAATAGTAATCTATATTTTCCCCTTGCATTAGCAAGAAAAAATTTAAAATTTTCGAAACTACCCCCATGTCAAGAGAAAGCGTTGTCTCAAAAATTCTTTCTATAGATGCTTCTCCTCACAACTCACCATTGAAAAAGTTTGTGCCATTAACAAATACCACTTTCTCAAAATCATCCAAGGATTTAATCCACCAAGTCTTGGAATCTCTACCAAACCTTACTTAAAATCATTATCTCATTAAGGTATGATTTCAGGTTCTCATTAGGAACAAATCCCAACTACCTAAGAACAAGAGGTGGAAGATCAATTAAAACTACATCCCACTGATGTCTTCCATAAGATGTTTTCAAACATGTATCCCCAATATCATTTTTCTAAAATACAATATTATAATTATGACACCTACATAAGTGTATACTCATCTACACACCTCCATTTCTACCTAGACCCTCATTTCAAGGCAGATCCGCTCTCAGGCCCAGTGATTACACCCCAATGATAGATCTAGATAAATACTATAGAATTTTCAAGGGTGGAAAGACAATAAATGAGCATCACTAGAGATTGATCAATGTATTACAAGACTATGTTGTTGATGACTCACAAAAATTGATCATGTACATATCTCTTCATTGGCACAAATACCACATGATCATCTAGAGTCTCACAAAGTAGAGAAATCCAAAAGGAAGAATAATTAAAAATTAGAGGCAAATCACTCTCGATTGTGTTTGCATAAGCCTTTGCAAGTTAGATGATAGTAAAGGAAGCATGCCATGAAAAATGAGTGTTGAATCTCTCAACTACCACTAGTGAAATGAAGTTTGCATCATGGAATGGTGTATGAAATCTATGTGGGAACTAAGACAAGGAACATATTGTGAAGGTTGAATGTGAAATTGGTTAGAATGTGTGAACCATAGCTAGAGATGAAGCATAGTAGGAAACACATCGCCCTAGTGATATGAAGTAATGATGACATAGTCTATATTTGGAAGAAATTACATCAAAACATCATTTTTTGAGTGTACAAGATCTTTCTTATGGCCACCAAATTTGAGGAATTTTAATTTACGGAAAGGGAATTTGGAGCAGAGAACTAAAATTAGGGCACATGGGTTTTGTGAGGAAACCTGATTAATATAACCTATCATAGTTGTTTTGTTTCCATAACAAAATTTTATCAACTTTATTTTCATTTCAAAAAATGCTAGAGAACTTGCAATATTGGCAAACAATTACCAATTTTATTGAAATCAATGATGATAAAATATTCTTGGAGAAAATTTGACACATCAATTTTGTGAGGATGTAAATATTGTTAAACCTAGAATAGTTGGTTTTATCTAGAAGATTTTTTTATGGGCATTAAGTGCATTTTACAAATCTAGGCAGGAAAGTTTTGAAGTGCCAGAAAAAAGTCCTAAAGTGCCATTTGGGCTAGCTTGTTCCTCTCATCTAAAGGTGATGTTGGAGTGCTAGATTTCAAGATGTCATTATTCATATGAAGGACTAAAAGTTTCCACCTTTATTTATATAGTTCACATTAATATAAAACCATCTATGTGCATTTTAAAAGGATGACTTAGCTCATATGTGTGCTCTATTTTAGGGAAGATTTGAATTCCATAGAAGATAGTGACAATTTTTGGCACATGGTAAAAATGTTGAGCTTGGTAAGTGATATTTCATTAGTGAATGCATGAACCCATTACATTTGGTATGAATTCAATGATATAATTAAAAATCCCTACAACCATTACATTCCATCAAACCATATTTCTATCAAGAATTTCATCAAACAATTAGCATGCACACTCAAGTGATAGGAGAAAGAAGTCAAACCATATTTATCCTTTGTGTGTGCCCTCCTCCCGTGCGCCCTCCTCTACGTGTTCCCTCCTATGGTGCACCCTCAAAACTGTGTACCCTCCTCTGGTGCACCCTCAAAACTGTGTTCCCTCCTCCGTCCATGTGCCCTCCTCTGGTGCGCCCTCAAATTCATGTCCCCTCCTCCGACCATGTGCCCTCCTCTGGTGTGCCCTCCTCCCATGTGCCCTCCTTCTCCCGTTCTCCTTTGTACCCTCCTCCCATGCTCCTCTCCACTCCCGTGCAGCTAGCCCTCCTCTCGTACTACTCTCCACTCTACGTGAAGCTATGAGGTGCGTGACAATGTTGATTTTGATTTCATTTTGTGTGTGCATTGTTATGTTGTTTTATTTATTTTTTATTTTATTTTATTTATATATAATATATATAGTTTATATATTATATAATATATATGATTTATAAATTATATATTATAATTTAAAAATTATAATATAGAAATTATAAATTATATATATATAATCCCTAACTCACAGTCCAAGAGACATTTAATCACAACAACAAGTGAGTGTGGAGGTTTGGAAGGGATCAAGTGCCCCCAAAAAAGTGAGAGTCTCGATACCCCTAGATTTAGGGAGGGAGTGACTAGCAGAGGTGAGAAGACCGTCGAGGAGGAGGAGAAGGGGTAGTGAAGGGAGGCTAGACTGACTCCGATAAAAGACTCCACACCAATAGAAAAAGAAGTGGACTCAGAAATAAAAGGTGGAGCGAGGGACACTAAAGTAGAAAGAGAAGTAACCAAGGAAGACATACCCAATAAAGCGTGTTCTCGCCGAAAGAGGTATTCCAAGGAAGGTGAGGAGATAGGGCCTGCAACCGAGTGTCTTGTCCACCCTGAGCCTTGCAAGTATCAATCGACTGACCCTAATCCCACTGAGAGAGAATCTCCCATGTTCGTTTGAGCTTGACTGTTGTGTTCCCCCATGCCCTGTTGAGAACCCCATTTCTTGTGCGGGGGAGAGGTGGAGGTGCTCGTCCCTCTCTTTTGTCATTTTTTTCTCTTGGAGATGAGTGGATAGTTGGCCACTCTGTTCCCATAGACGTGGCATCTATGATACCAGAATGGAATGCCCTTGTAGTCCTGGGTTTGTCTGAAATCCCCAGTGGGTGATTCAATGAGAAACTCCTGGTTACTCCCACTGCTCCATCATCCTACCGATTCAAGTTCCAAATATTCTAGAAAACTTGGTTTCTTACTTGGATCTTCTTATCAATATTAATTTTTCCATTGATTTAATTTGAAGGAGACAAGCAAGTCAGAGTGATGGTTCAACCTCTAGCACTTATAATGCTTAAAATTCATAATTCATAAGCCCTACTATTTGTTACCCTTACCCCATTTAACATTTAACCCTTATAACACCTAGCACGTGACTCCTATAACATGTAACCACTAAACCTTGTAAAAACTATAACCCCTAATCCTTAAAATGATTAAACCCTATAAACTTAAACCACTAACTCTTATAAATTATAAGAATATAACTTCCATAACCTTATAATCCTTAACCATTATAACATTGACCCCACTTGATTCCAAACACCTATAAAATCCATAGAAATTTATCTCTCTTATCCCTTACATCTCCAACCCTTATCACACCCAACCCATGTAATATTAGGAACCCTTAACCTTGGTGACTATTAACCCATATAACCCTTAACCTATAACCTATGAACTTATAAGACTTAACCCCTATCATGATTATCCCTTAACTCTTATAATCCTTATTGCATGTAATCATTATAACACATAATGGATTTAACTACTATTAGGCCCACTCATGTTGTACTCCTATGACCATTAACAAGTATACCCACTATAACCATTAAAACCTATATCTCCTAACCCCTATAATGAACATTTATCATAATCACTATCACCACTAACAAATTTAATTCCTAACCTCTATAACTCCTAACCTCTATTAGTATGTACATGTTTCTAAAGTGTGTGCATGTTCTATAATGCATGTGCTTTATTTGAAATTAATTTTTTGGTCTCCTCACCTCACCAACTCGTTTGCATACTTAGTTGCTTTGGATTTAGATTACATGGTTTCTTGGGATTTATCTTCTACATAGGCCTTAATGGTTTGGTCATCATTGTATGCATCTAGTCTAACCCTCCCATACTGTCATTGTCTTCCCCATTCATATTAATTTTTCTATAGTATTGTTGTTTGATTGTGGAACTAATTGTGTGAGTCATGTTTGAGTTTGGAAATCCTCCCATACTGTCATTGTATGTATCTAATCTAACCATGTTAAATTTCAATCCATACAAGCACAAATTGAAAAACTTTCAACATTGGCCCCATCCACATGTTAGTTAT
Source organism: Picea engelmannii (assembly GCA_009831015.1). Lineage (NCBI taxonomy): Eukaryota > Viridiplantae > Streptophyta > Pinopsida > Pinales > Pinaceae > Picea > Picea engelmannii. Next base: position 578,618 of record ML782792.1, read on the forward strand.
GAGCGGGATCAAGTACATGAGAAGGCACAACTTATTGTTGGCTTTTGATAGAATAACCAAAGAATATTTGATTGTTGATTTTTTTTTTTGACTCATGGTTGAGTCCTTAAACCCTTATGTTTATCCTCTTTTTGTGATGGATATTACTCTCTATTAGGCTTCGCAGTTGCATGTTGGACAACCTTTTCAATATTGATATTTGTAACTAAAGGAACTAACCTGATCCTAATGCATGCCATAGAAAACCAATAAATCCTTATGATCCCAATGCTCATATGCCTTCAACCTTGTGATATAATGATTGTTGGGTCACACCTGTCAGTGAAAGAATAAAATTAAGAAGGTACATGTGTTTTCCCATTCCATGTCAACAACAACACATCCATTCACTGGGAACAAATCGATGACTCCACTAAATTAGGGTTTATGGTTTACATGATGAATTGATAACGGATGAAAATGGGTTTGTGAGTCAAATTTGAGTCTAGAAACCTTCCCATATCATTAAGGCATGAAAATAGTCTATCCATGTCAAATTTCAATGCATTCAGAAATAGTTTGAACAAATTTCAACATTGGCCCCATTCACAGGTCACTCTTGCCTGTGTCTAGTCCTAGTACAATTTCCTTGTAAAATTTGTATAATATATTTGGAGAATGATAATTTTGAAGGTGATAGGCCTATTCCTACACACCACGCTGATATCACCTCTCATTGATAGTCAGTGTATTGATCTCTTTTAGTTTTGGGTTGTTAGTTTTTTTAATTGCACACACCTTTAAATCTAGTCAATTTCAATTAATGTCTCTTGTTACTGTACGGTTATAAATCCTCATGATCCCAATGCCCATATGCCTCCAACCTTGTGATACTATGATCGTTGGGTGAAAACTGTCATGAAGGGTGACGAATAAGACTAGGGGCAACTTTCAATTCAAGACCAGGAATGACTAGGCCCACAGCAAGTGAAGGAAGAAAATTAAGAAGGTACATGTGTTGTCCCATTCCATGTCAACAACAACGAATCCATTCACTGGGAACAAATCGATGACTCCACTAAATTAGGGTTTATGTTTTACGTGATGAATTGATGATGGAAGAAAGTAGGTGTGTGAGTCAAATTTGAGCCCATAAACCCTCCCATATCGTTAATGCATGTGAATAGTCTATCCATGTTAAATTTCAATGCATTTAGAAACAGTTTGAAAAAATTTCAACGTTGGCCCCATTCACAGGTCACTGTTGCCCATGTCTTCTCCTAGTACAATTTCCTTGTAAAATTTGTATAAGATATTTGGAGAATGATAATTTTGAAGGTGCTAGGCCTATTCCTACACACCATGGCGAGATCACCTCTCATTGACAGTCAATGTATTGATCCCTTTTAGTTTTGGGTTGTTATTTTTTTCAATTGCACGCACCTTTCAATCTAGTCAAAGTTCAATTAATGTCTCTTGTTACTGTAGAGTTATAAAGCCTCATGATCCCAATGCCCATATGCCTCCAACCTTGTGATATAATGATCGTTGGGTCACAAATGTCATGAAGGGTGATGACTAAGACTAGGGGAAACTTTCAATTCAAGTCTAGGAATGATGAGGCCCACATCAAGTGGAGGAAGAAAATTAAGAAGGTACATGTGTTGTCCCATTTCATGTCAACAACAACGCATCCATTCACTGGGAACAAATTGATGAATCCACTAAATTAAGGTTTATGGTGTACATGATGAATTTATTATGGAAGAAAGTGGGTGTGTGAGTCAAATTTGAGTCTATAAACCCTCCCATATTGTTAAGGCATCCAAATAGTCTATCCATGTAAAATTTCAATGCATTCGGAAACAGTTTGAACAAATTTCAACGTTGGCCCCATTCACAGGTCACTGCTACCCCTGCCTAGACCTAGTACAATTTCCTTGTAAAATTTGTATAAGATATTTGGAGAATGATAATTTTGAAGGTGCTAGGCCTACTCGTACACACCACGACAAAATCACCTCTCATGGATAGTTAGTGTATTTATCCCTTTTAGTTTTGGGTTAATAGTTTTTTCAATTGCACATAGCTTTCAAAATAGTCAAAGTTCAATTAATGTCTCTTGTTATTGTAGTGTTATAAAGCCTCATCATCCCAATGCCCATTTGCCTCCAACCTTGTGATATAATGATCGTTGGGTGACAACTGTCATGAAAGGTGATGAATAAGACTAGGGGAAACTTTCAATTCAAGACCAAGAATGACCAGGCCAACATCAAGTGAATGAAGAAAATTAAGAAGGTACATGTGTTGTCCCATTCCATGTCAAAAAAAATGCATCCATTCACTGGGAACAAATCAATGACTCCACTAAATTAGGGTTTATGGTTTACATGATGAATTGATGATGGAAGAAAGTAGGTGTGTGAGTCAAATTTGAGCCCATAAACCCTCCCACATCGTTAATGCATGTGAATAGTCTATCCATGTCAAATTTCAATGCATTCAGAAACAGTTTGAAAAAATTTCAACGTTGGCCCCATTCACAGGTCAATGTTGCCCGTGTCTACTCCTAGTACGATTTCCTTGCAAAATTTGTATAAGATATTTGGAGAATAATAATTTTGAAGGTGCTAGGCCTATTCCTACACACCACAGAGAGATCACCTACCATTGACAGTCAATGTATTGATCCATTTTAGTTTTGGGATGTTAGTTTTTTCAATTGCACGCACCTTTCAATCTAGTCAAAGTTCAATTAATATCTCTTGTTACTGTAGGGTTATAAAGCCTCATGATCCCAATGCCCATATGCCTCCAACCTTGTGATATAATGATCGTTGGGTTACAAATTTCATGAAGGGTGACGACTAAGACTAGGGGAAACTTTCAATTCAAGACTATGAATGATGAGGCCCACATTAGGTGGATGAAGAAAATTAAGAAGGTACATGTGTTGTCCCATTCCATGTCAACAACAACGCATCCATTCATTGGGAACAAATTGATGAATCCACTAAATTGGGGTTTATAGTGTACATGATGAATTTATGATGGAAGAAAGTGGGTGTGTGAGTCAAATTTGAGTCTAGAAACCCTCCCATATCATTAAGGCATGAAAATAGTATATCCATGTAAAATTTAAATGCATTCGGAAATAGTTTGAACAAATTTCAATGTTGGCCCCATTCACAGGTCACTGCTGCCCATGCCTAGACCTAGTACAATTTCCTTGTAAACTTTGTATAAGATATTTGGAGAATGATAATTTTGAAGGTGCTAGGCGTATTCGTACACACCACGACGAAATCACCTCTCATGGGCAGTCAGTGTATTGATCCCTTTTAGTTTTGGGTTGTTAGTTTTTTCAATTGCACATAGCTTTCAATCTAGTCAAAGTTCAATTAATGTCTCTTGTTATTGTAAGGTTATAAAGCCTCACGATCCCAATGCCCATATGCCTCCAACCTTGTGATATAATGATCGTTGGGTGACAACTGTCATGAAAGGTGATGAATAAGACTAGGAGAAGCTTTCAATTCAAGACCAAGATTGACTGGGCCAACATCTAGTGAAGGAGGAAAATTAAGAAGGTACATGTGTTGTCCCATTCCATGTCAAAAACAATGCATCCATTCATTCGGAACAAATTGATGACTCCACTGAATTAGGTTTTATGGTTTACATGATGAATTGATGATGGAAGAAAGTGGGCGTGTGAGTCAAATTTGAGTCCAAAATCCCTCCCATATTGTTAAGGCATGCGAATAGTCTATCCATGTAAAATTTCAATGCATTTAGAAACAATTTGAACAAATTTCAACGTTGGCCCCATTCACAGGTCATTGTTGCCCATGTCTAATCCTAGTACAATTTCCTAGTAAAATTTGTATAAGATATCATTTGGAGAATGATAATTTTGAAGGTGCTAGGCATATTCCTACACACCATGGCAAGATCACCTCTCATTGACACTCAGTGTATTGATCCCTTTTAGTTTTGGGTTGTTAGTTTTTTCAATTGCACACACCTTTAAATTTAGTCAAAGTTCAATTAATGTCTCTTATTACCGTAGGGTTATAAAGCCTCATGATCCCAATGCCCATATGCCTCCAACCTTGTGATATAATGATCATTGGCTGACAACTGTCATGAAGGGTGATGACTAAGACTAGGGGAAACTTTCAATTCAAGACCGGGAATGACTAGGCCCACATCAAGTGAAGGAAGAAAATTAAGAAGGTACATGTGTTGTCCCATTCCAGGTCAATAACAACGCATCCATTCATTGGGAACAAATCGATGAATCCACTAAATTAGAGTTTATGGTTTACATGATGAATTGATGATGGAATAAAGTGGGTCTGTGAGTCAAATTTGAGTCCAGAAACCATCCCATATCATTAAGGCATGTGAATAGTCTATCCATGTCAAATTTCAATGGATTTAGAAACAATTTGAACAAATTTCAATGTTGGCCCCATTCACAGGTCACATTGTCCGTGTCTAGTCCTAGTACAATTTCCTTGTAAAATTTGTATAATATATTTGGAGAATGATAATTTTGAGGGTGCTAGGCCTATTCCTACACACCACAGGGAGATCACATCTCATTGACAGTCAGTGTATTGATCCCTTTTATTTTTTGGTTGTTAGTTGTTTCAATTGCACAGACCTTTCAATCTAGTTAAAGTTCAATTAATGTCTCTTGTTACTGTAGGGTTATAAAGCCTCATTATCCCAATGCCTGTATGCCTCCAACCTTGTTATATAATGATTTTTGGGTGACAACTGTCATGAAGAGTGATGAATAAGACTGGGGGTAACTTTCAATTCAAGACTAGGAATGACTAGGCCCACATCAAGTGAAGAAAGAAAATTAAGAAGGTACATGTGTTGTCCCATTCCATGTCAACAACAATGCATCCATTCACTCAGAACAAATTGATGAATCCACTAAATTAGGGTTTATGGTTTACATGACGAATTGATGATGGAACAAAGTGGGTGTGTGTGTCAAATTTGAGTCCAAAAACCCTCCCAAATCGTTAAGGTGTGCGAATAGTCTATCCATGTCAAATTTCAATGGATTCAGAAACAGTTTCAACAAATTTCAACATTGGCCCTATTCATAGGTCGTTGTTGCCCGTGTCTAGTCCTAGTACAATTTCCTTGTAAAATTTGTATAAGATATAATTTGGAGAATGATAATTTTTAAGGTGCTAGGCCTATTCCTACACACCAAGGTGAGATCACTTATCATTGACAATCATTGTATTGATCTGTTTTAGTTTTGGGTTGTTAGTTTTTTCAATTGCATGCACCTTTCAATCTAGTCAATGTTCAATTAATGTCTCTTGTTACTATAGGGTTATAAAGCCTCATGATCCTAATGCCCATATGCCTCCAACCTTATGATATAATGATCATTGGGTGACAACTGTCATGAAGCATGATGACTAAGACTAGGGGAAACTTCCAATTCAATACTAGGAATGACCAGGCCCACATCAAGTGAAGGAAGAAAATTAATAAGGTACATGTGTTGTCCCATTCCATGTCAACAACAACACATCCATTCACTGGGAACAAATCTATGACTCCACTAAATTAGGGTTTATGGTTTACATGATGAATTGATGATGGAAGAAAGTGGTCGTGTGAGTCAAATTTGAGTCCAAAAACCTTCCCATATCATTAAGTCATGTGAATAGTCTATCCATGTCAAATTTCAATGCATTCAGAAACAGTTTGAAAAAATTTCAATGTTGGCCCCATTCACAGGTCATTGTTGCCCGTGTCTAGTCCTAGTACAATTTCCTTGTAAAATTTGTATAAGATATTTGGAGAATGATAATTTTGAAGGTGTTAGGCCTATTCCTACACACCACGACAAGATCACCTCTCATTGACAGTCAATGTATTGATCCCTTTTAGTTTTGGGTTGTTAGTGTTTTCAATTGCACACACCTTTCAATCTAGTCAAAGTTCAATTAATGTCTCTTGTTACTGTAGGGTTATAAAGCCTCATGATCCCAATGCCCATATGCCTCCAACCTTGTGATATAATGATCATTGGGTG
>ML782792.1:590275-621310 GCA_009831015.1 Picea engelmannii
TGAAACAAATATACTTTATTTATATTGGAAGACTATGGTATATAATCATAAGTTCATTTCTTAAAGGTGCTTAGTCATAAGCCAAGAAATTTAAAGGTGGCTAACCATAAGCTAAGATGGTTGAAGGTGGTTAGTTAAAAGTGGTTGTTATGTCCCTAATCATGACATAGATAACATCTGTATACTAAGGTCATATGTGTACAAAGGTTTTCTTTATATAATAACAATATATATACCTAACATAAGTTTAGGGTTGGTGTTTATGTATCTTATTGTTATAAACATGAGTTTCCTCCCTATATTATATATACCATAACTTATCATTTATCAATATAACATCAACTTCAAGATTTTATTCATGGATATTTCTTCCTTCATTTAATTGAATTAGTAAGTGCTAACCAACCATTAGGTGTGCAAGTATCCCAACCATTATTGCCACTTTTATATTATTTTCAATTTATGCAAGTGTGATCCCATTTCGGTACTAGGGATGTAACAAGTGGTATCAAAGCTTCAATCAAGCTTTGTTGGTGTTTTTTTGTTAGTTCTTCAAAATAAAAGAGAGAAGAAAATGACAATCAATTACTATCATTTCACCGATCAGGGTTGAGTTTCAAGAGCAATTCCATATATTTATCAATGAAAATAGAGAGACATTATAGATACAATTGAAGGGAAAAGGGTATGTGGATTCCATAAACATAGAATATTATGGAATGCACATACCCTTTTCCATAGAATACACTAACTAGATCCAAAAACTAAAGACATGAAATATGGTACTACACATATAATATATTATCAAGGAAAAAAAAAGCTACATGAAATTTGGACATTTGAACAAAAATTTACAAATTAAATGAGTATATCAATAAGAAAAAACATACTAACCTTGCAAGTTCAAAATCCTAGATATGTAGATCAATAATTGGATTTGTTCAACTGGTGGGTGACGGAAAAATTAAAAATCTCAAAACAAATCCAAGAATAGTGTCGCAACTATAGCAATTGTGTCTCAAAGTCTCCTAAAGTCATGTATATATAGATTAAATATTCAACTAGTCATTAACATCGACCAATGAGATAGGCAAAATTTTCGTCGCTATTTCCACGAAAGCTCATCGCTATTGCGAAGAAAATCCCGACCAAGTTAACATCACCTATTCGTGGATATTGTGCCAAACTTTCATGGCAATATCGACAAAAATCCCGCCCTATTTAAAAAAAGATGAAACTAATGAAAATGTGGAAAACTTTTGTGAAATAATCCGCCCATATGTAGTAGTGGGATCTTTTAGATCCTTGATTACGACTTGGTGAGGTGAAAAATCTATGGTTTTACCTTCACCTGAATGAGTGATTTGATATGTTTATAGAAGGTTACAAGAAAGACTTGGAACACATAATTCATCATTGAAATGACCATTATCTACTTGAACTACTCCATATCCTACAACACTAAGAGATCTATCATCACCAACAAATATTTTCTTGGTGTTACATTCATTTAGAGAAGAAAATATGGCTTTATCCTTAGCCATATGATAAGATGCTCCTGAATCAATAAGACACTCATCAGAAGAAGAAGTAGAATTTGTGTTGAAGGAGAAATCAGAAGCGGAAAGTGCATGTCCATGGGAAGAAGAAGAAGAAGTAGAATCAATATTGATGTTGTTCTTCTTCATCGTTGGTTCTAAAGTTGCCATCTTCTTGAAACATTTGGACTCATGATGACCATATTTATCACAAAAGTTGCAACGTGTGTCAGTCTTCTTATTTTTATATTTTTCTCCTTTTTCACCATTAGGAGTTGACGCTGTCTTAGCGGGTTTGGGACCCTTATATTTCTTTTTGTTGTAGCGAGGATGTTGCTTCTTGGGATACTTGGGTTTGTCTTTCTGTTGGGCAGCTAAGGATTTTTTAGAAGTACCTGCAATGTTGATCACACCAATTTGTATAAAATTATCTTCCTCTCTAATCAAAACAACACAAAAGGTCTCAAGAGTGGGCTTTTCATAATATTTCCATAGAGCCTCTCTCATGGCATAAAAGGTAGATACAAACATAGAATATGCACTACCTAGTTTAGAAAGAATAAGATAGATGCAACGCTCTTCCTCCATTTTTATCTTACATTCTTCACATAAAATTTTGAGTGTTTTAAACTTAGATAGATAGTATCCAAGGAAAGAAAAATCACTTGGACTGAAGGTCAGTATTTGATTTTCTAACTATTGTGCTCGAATAATGTTGAGTTTACCAAACACAGATTCAATCTTGTCCCGAGCTTCTTCGGGGTCATCAATTTCTTGAAGGTGGTACCTTAAATTAGGAGAGATGGACATTTTGATTATTCCTCATGCTTCGTCACTCCTATTATCCCATTTGAATTTCTTATCATCATCAGTGGGTGCATTTTCCTTTCCCAAGGTAATCTGGTACATGCCTTTACTTCTTAATAAATCTTCCATATGAGATTTCCATTGCAGGTAGTTGTTGTTGGTAAGCAAGACATTACTTGTAGAAGCCATATTAAATATGCAGATAATGTGAATTTTAAAAAATGAAACTGATGATCTGGATAAAAATATCTTGAAAAGTTATGCGGTTTTAAAAAAACCAACACTGAAAATGGACTTTCGATGTGAGAGTTATGCCCTTTTAAAAAAAAGCATAAATGGGAACCAACTGACCACGTGATAGTGTAAGTTGCTTTATGAAGTGACCCACTTTTATAAAGAGAAGTGGGGATCACTTTTACAATGAAGTTACTTTATAACAGAAAAGTTGCATGCAAAATAAATAACTCTAAAATAAAATATTAAAATTACTTATAGTGATTCACTTTTATACTTGAAGTGAAATACACTTTACAATTTTAGCATGAACTTTTTCAAAAAAGTAACAAAAGAGAGACTTGAACTCAAGACCTCTTACTTAATAAGGCAAGTTATAACCAAATGGTCTAGAAAAACAGAAGGAGGATTGGGGGTGTTTTTGTTGTTGTTGTGGAAGACGACCTTGGAGAGTGTGCTAAAAAAAAACTCTTTTCACACAAGAAAACAATTTTGCTTCTCGATGGCAACAAGGGTTAGATCTCGGTTAGCTTACCCAGAAAATGCACATTTTCGTATCTTTTTCTAATTTTCTGAGATCGCACAGGGTGCAAGGAAAAGAGAATACATAGATATAAAAGAGTAGCAACCTGGAAATAAATAATACAAAACCGAAATAAAACCAAAATACTACTCTGCAAAAATTTAAAAAATGTGTATTCAAGCTTTATACCTCCAGATCTAACTGTAATGGTCGTATCTTGGGCATAAAAAAACCTTTTCGAGTGAAACGAAAAGTGTTCCTGAATGAAACGAATGCTTCGAATGCACTGGAACATTCCTCTTAGCCCATAAATGTACTAAAATGACAGAAAATGGAGATGAGGAAACTTGTCTTCACAATCTCGATCTACAACAGGAGCGGGTCCTCAAACAGGCTCTGATACCATGTTCGACAAGACAAGTATTCAAACAGAGGATGAACACCTTCAATAAACACTCACATAACCAGATCAAATATCAACACAATGATGTTTTCATGTGGTAAAACCCCTACGGGGAAACATCCATGGCCCCGACCAATGTGGCCACTTGGAGTTGTTTATTAATGCAAAAGAAAAAGATTACAGAGATATTTTACAATAGAGTTTATCACAACTGATCATTGACAAATGACCCTCCATGCTATTTAAATAGAGATCATGGACCAATCAGGTGTTAAGCCACAGATCAATGGCCATTAAGATCGAGGAGAGTATGAACCGTCGAATCACTCTATGTCGGGAACATATAGTGATCGTTGGATTTCCTAACTACAAATGCATACTAATGCATACTAAAGAAACACACTAAGAAATACACTTTTACCTAACGACATATTAGACCAAGTAGATCTTAACTAACTTCTAAGTGTCTAAATATCCTAACACCCATGAAGCCAGTACAAAACCCTAAAGGACCCTTTACTAGATCCACATAACACTCAACATCGATGAGATCCACAATCTCAGATTCACATGGGCGCTCCTTCTTCGACCAATGTGTCGAGGTAAAAAAGTGGGTCAAAGATGACCAAAGTTTCCCCAAAACTTGGTCGAGGTCCAACAAGCCCCCAACACTCACCTGTGACTCATCCCAAGTCACTCAGGTCAAGAAATTGTTTCTTCAAAGGCCTCGAGCTTAACTCGAGCTGCTTCGACTTGCTGCCTTGCTCGAACCTCCTACTCAGGGAGATCCTATATTTTTTTCTCTGTAACAGGCCCTTCCAGGCACTATTCTACTACTTCAACTACTTGATCTAATTGTGAACCCTAGCCATTGATATCCTCAAACACCTTGCAGGCTTCATCTTGCATAGGTTGTAACTTTTGTGTTACTTCCATCACCTTACCTTGGAGGGTAGTGATCTGTTGTTGTACTGTGCACTGCTCCTAGAATCTATTCATCCTTTCCACTACAGTGAGCAGCTTCATCTATGCCTGTGTTGGCACAGGGGCAGACCCAGGGTTCAATGCTACAAGAGTGCACCAACATAACCCTAACTACTGGCCCTTTCGGCAACACCTGCGAAGCATATGAAGTCTCACCCAAGGTAGAGGCAAGGGTGGTTGCAAGACTCAGGTGTCTGCAAACTTATATGGGACACAGATCTGTGATTATATCACTTATAGAGCACTTAGCATTGATCTTTCATCAATATTCAGTCCTTATTATACTTCGTAGATAGCACAAAGCATTGTAACATTCACTTAGATCTAAGGTATCTTAGTACTTAGTAATAGTAAAACAGATTAGATTCAATAGATCATCACTAAGAATCTTCATACATATCAGATCCACTATTCATACACATCTAATAAGAACAAAGCATAAATATATCCATATAAATATATCGAAGCACTTAGAAAAAGTAGATATAAGCACAACAAGTCAAGGCACAAAGCATAACACACAAATTTACGTGGTTCACCCCCACCCTAGGGATACATCCACCAACTCTTGTTCTTTATTATCGACAGCCAATCAGTTACAAGCACTAAGCCTGCTATATCCTTCTTCCTTGCCTTTCAACACACAACCTTCTATATCTTCACACATGGACTTGCACTAAGCTCTCCAAGTCTATACAGAATGCACAAAACTCTTGATCACACAGATCACTTCTTGGCACTTAGCCTATATCACATAGATACAATACAATCCTCCTCTACTATATTACTAGATGTTTATTTATACATTACAAAAGTGGGCCTAAACGTGGGTAAACCCATAGGCTGACATCCCTTTCTCATTACATTGTCCCAAAACCAAGAAAGGGACCTGAAAGTGGGTCGAGATCCCTTGATCTTTGCTTTGTCTGGCGCTCCATCTTTGACAGGCTGTCAAAGTCCCAAAAATGGTCAAATATGACCAAGTAACTTCAAAACTTGGTCAAGGGCCAATAAGCCCCCAACACTCACCTGTGACTCGTCCTGAGTCACTCTGTTCTGAGAAATTCTGCCTCGAATGCCTTGAGCTTGGCTCGAGATGCTTCGACCTGCTACAATGCTACTGCCTCTTTCTCAGTGAACTCCTATATGAGTGCGTCATTGACTGGTCCTTCTAGGCGTTGTTTTGTTGCACTCACAACTTGTTCAAGTTCTACTCCTTGGCTTTAAACTTCAGTGAACAGTTGGCATGCCTTCTCTTGCACTGGTTGAAGTCGTTGAGAGACTTCCATCACTTTGGTCTAGATCATGTGGATCTGTTGTTGGGCCATGAGTTTCTTGGGAAATTTTTTCATCCCTTCGACTAGTGACAAGGCCTTTAGCTATGCCTGTAACGTATCTACATGCTTCTTTGCTTCTTGGAGCTGCAACTCCAACGCTTGTAACTCTGGATTCCCTATGAGTTTTTCGTAAGTCTGAGCACTCCTAGAGCTCAACTGCTTGCACTCCAAGGCAAGGTATTTTAATCTTCCAACTGCGCTGCGAGAAGTTTCCTCTCTTAGGTATCTGATTTCTTAAGGGCTCTTGGGCATGGTATGAAGTTCCAGGTCTGTGATGCGCTTCCAAAGATGTTACATCACTTCTTCAAGCTATGCCACCTACTATGGAATTCACTCTTCATCTCTCACTTCTATGATTGTCATAGAGTGAAGTTCTCTGTTGACCAGATACTTTACTTCTAGTTGCTCCGTGATCAACTTCTCCTTGCTCTGTTGTAGCTCTACTTTATCTTTGTCCCACTATGCTTGAAAAGAAAGTTTTTCTCATTCGACAACATTGCATTGCTCGACAAGTACTCCCTGTACCTGTGTCAAAGATTGGATGGATTTCTCTGTCTCTTCATGAGCTCGTCGAAGGTGAGCTTCAACTTTATCGGTGATCTAGTGCAATTGGGCTGGCACATCTCCTAGTTCTACTGTTCCTGCTGTCAGAGGCATAGTGGAGACTGCACGGCTAGACTGGAGTGCCTACTGCACTCCTTGGATTTCAACCTTGATATGATTATACATTTTCTCCTACTTCGTCTCCTTCTTCTCTAGTACCTCCTGTGAAGCATTGTTCATAGCTGCAATGATGAAATTAAAATCATCCAATGTGAGGGTAGTCCACATCTTGGTTACAGAGATTCTAGGTTTCTTCCGAGAGGAATATTTTGGAGACTGAACCTTTTGTTTCTTCAACAATTCTTCTTGATCCCTAGGTTGTGGTACTTCGCCTTTCTGTTGTTCAATTTCCGCATCTTCAGTCTCTTCGCCATCACCCCCTTCATGTGGTGAAATGGATGTAGTCCTCACATATGTGTTGTCTACATCATGAACCTTTTTAGACGTCTTCGTCTTGCTTGGTCTGGGTGTATCTTTCCTAGCATCTAGGCTATCAACGTCGAAAAAATCCCCAAGGTTGGTTGGAATAAGGAGGTCTGTCAACCATTCCTTAGTGATTTCCTCTAAGTCTTCCTCTGTTAGCTTATAATATGACTACAACTGCTACTTGTTCTCATCAGTGCGCATTGTTATATAAACGAAGTGTGAATCCGTGCTAAACTTCATTAAGGGATGGAACCTATGGAGGGTATTCAGGTTCATTCAAGGCTCAGGCTTGATGGCTTGTTTCCATTGCTTGTTCATATCATTAGAGTACCACAAGGTACTGAACTTTGCGGCCAAAGGTTCGAAGGGCTCGATGTCAAGGAAGGTCGTACCTTCCGGCATTTCCCATGCAATGAATGCGATTAGGATGAGAAGCCATCTTAAGTGGAACTCATGCCCTTGTTCTTGTGCTTCTCTGCAATCAAGCTCCAACTGGTTTACAAGGTAGTACACCCAATTCATCTGTAGTCCCTCCGTGCACTTTCCTGTGAGGTCAACTATGAATCTAGTCACTTGGGTGGGTCGGTTCTTGTGAACTATATTGCTTGCGATCAACTTAGATGCGAGGCACACTACATCGTTTTGAATAGAGGTTACCTTGTAACCTCGCGTGCCCTTCTCGACATCTCCATAAGTCTCTTTCATTCTCTGCATTAACGCTCGATCTGAGGTCTTTCCAGGGTAAACATCCTATGGGTCAAGGCCCTACATGATCAACCCTGTGATCTGATTGATCAAGGTTGGATCCACAGTGATGTGACGGTTCAACCATAAGTAACCTCTGTGGTAGCAAGATAACAACAATTTCATGCATGCATTTACTTCTTGGTGTCGGTTGAAGTGCAAGATCTTCATCACATTGAGCAGTGTGGACTGCATGAGGTTATGGGTCCATGGATACGGGATAGTATTTGAATTCTTACCTTTAGACCTGGTCAGATACTTGTGTGGGGTGAGCATTCTATAATCCTTCCTATTGCCAAGGTTGAAGTCACTGAACTTCAATGCTGCCAGATTATCCTGGTCGGCTCAAATTGCGCATATCCCTTTTAGGAGGTACATCGTGATCAAAGAATAGTCAAAATCTCTGGTCACACTATCTCAGTTGATGGAACCGCTTAGAGGGGGTAGGTAGGTAGGTAGAATTCTCATAATCAACTTGGCATTCGCAATGTCATCTATGTGCTTCATTCTTTCCTCTGTCGTGGTTCTGGAAGTTCCTGCTCTACTAGAAGTCAATGGAGAAGCTTGGAATCCTCTTGTTGGTGATGCTTTCACACCTCCAGACATCCTTCTTTTTTACATGACTTTCTCGGTCCCGAGATCAGCGAGTAATTTCTTCGCAGATTCTTCAAGTGCACTAATCTCTTCGGACATATGTGCTCGGGATAAATTATCGGGGTCACAATGATCTCAGACACTGGTCAGAAATGAACAACTAGGGTGCGATGATCACTATATACACTTTCTAGTCTGCGGTCTTCAAATTCTTAGTTGGCAAAGGTGTTCTTCGGGAATGGCGCGACGATATAAATAGGCGATCTTGGCAACGGTTCTCTTTGCAATGGGTATGAGCCTCATTAATTCATGTTTTGTCCATTATGGCATGGTATGATGGTCTGGTGATGAGCCATCAATGTTTTTCGATCCGTTCGAAGTGGCAGGTGAACAGATATATTGGCCTCTAACGACTATATTTCTTCGCCAAGGAGAAGTGGCCTATATCGTTGTTATGATATCTTGGAAAAGTTCAAATTCTACAAGTTTTCCTTCTGCGAGGTACCCTTGGGAACCTGCTATAGCCTTTCAATCTTAGCCTTCTTCTTATTCAGCTTTCTATCCTTCTTCCCTGTGAGCTTCATCTCAGTGGTTCTTTTCCCATTCTGATTCTTATTTTCCTTGGACATAGTCACCTCGCGTTGTTGAGATTCTCTCCTAAGACTCAGGGGAGATACTTAGTCTATATCTTAGACACATACTTCAATATTTTGTGAGTCCTTTAATGTTCTTGCAGCTTTGACATCTGGGCTTCTAGTGTCAAATAGCTTTGATTTGTTCTCCTATTCTTCAATCAACTGCGCGATCCTTTTAGTCATGAAATATTTTAACTCTTGTCTCTGTTGTTCTAAGACTTCTTCTTCTTCCTTCTTTCTGGCTTGATCTCTTTCAATCCAAGGTTTTCCAAGTAACATAGTAAACAGGGAATTGTCCTCAATAAACTTGATAATCTCAAAATCTTCTTCTGTTGAAGTTCCATTGACATTCATAGGTATCTTAAGTGAGCCTCCCACATAGGTTTACCAGTTTCCCTATGAATAACCCTATTCCTCTTAATGAAGTGATCATAGCAGTCCTTCCTATAGCTTCCCAAGTTCTCTATGGCATAATGTTCACTGGTGTTTCTTCATCAAGGATAGAGTCAATGTCGAAGTCTCATATTCTTGATTCAATGCATTCTTTTTCTTTAAAGATATATGGTAGCCTAACATGTCGGTGATCATTCAAGTTGTATTTCATTTGCAGCAATACCTTCTCTGATTCTTTTTGGGGTTCTACTATTTTTGGATCTGCCTTAGGGTTTTCTTCATTCAGATTCATTCTTTCAAGCTTAGCAATCATTCTAGAGCAATCCAATACTTCATGGTCCTGAGCTTTGTAGCATAGGAAACTAGATCTTCCACCAGGGCATTACTTAACAAGATGTCCCAGTCTTCTGCAACTGTAACATAGGGTTAATCCCCTCTTCCTTTTAAATGATTCCCAACCTCTTCTGTACTTTGCACTAGGATCATGGTAGCTAGTCTGCAAAAAATTATTTCTAGGATCCTGCATCCATTTGTTAGTCCAAACATTCTTTCTATGCATAGGTACAACATATCCATCACTATACTTATCATATCTATTCATATCAAGCTTTCTTTCATCTATTAGAGCCCTAGTTTTCAAGCTAGGAAAAAATCTATCAAACATACCTAGATCTATACCCTAGAAACAAAACTTTCCACTTATTTTACTTCTACAGAGCACAAAGCTTCCAGATCTAAGAACTTTTAACTATTCTTACCTTTATCAGAGCACATAGATTACAGATCTTACCTATTTTCTACATAGTTGACCTCTTTTCTTCAGAAACTTCCACTTTTACTTTTCTTAGAGCACAAAGCATTCATATATTGCTTCTTTTCTTCAAATATGTCCTTCCTTATTTAGCACAAAGCTTTTTAGATCAAGTGGATTACTGTGCACTAGGGCACAGTTCCACACATAGAGCTTCCACAGTTTCAGGGTGAATCTTTGCACAAAGACTCTTCTTCCTCAGTTTCCAGCAATCACAGTTTTAGGTCCTGACAACAGAACCATTTCTTGGCACAGGGGCAGACCCAGGGTTCAACGTTACAAGAGAACATGAACAGAACCCTAACTACTAGCCCTTTCAGCAACACCTGCGAAGCAGATGAAGTCTCACCCGAGGTAGAGGCGGGGGTGGTTGTAAGACTCAAGTTTCTGCAACCTTAGCTGGGACACAGATCTGTGATTATATCGCTTACAGAGCACTTAGAATCGATCATTCATCAATATTTAGTCCTTATTATACTTCATAGATAACATAGAGCATCGTAGCATTCACTTAGATCTAAGATATCTTAGTACTTAGTAACATTAAAACATATTAGATTCAGTAGATCAACACTAAGCATCTTCATACATATCAAGTCCACTATTCATACACATCTAATAAGCACAAAGCATAAATATATCCATCCAAACATATCGAAGCACTTAGCAAAAGTAGATATAAGCACAACAAGTCAAGGCACAAAGCATAAAACACAGATTTACGTCGTTCACCCGCACCCTGGGGATACATCCACCAACTTTTCTTCTTTATTATCGGTGGCCAATTTGTTACAAGCACAAAGACATAGAAACCCTTACTTCACAAAGGACAAAAGATCTTCTCAGCCCGCTAGATCCTTCTTCCTTTCCTTTCAGCACACAACCTTTTGTATCTTCACACAGGGACTTGCACTAAGCTCTGCATGTCTATACAAAATGCATAAAACTCTCGATCACATAGATCCCTTCTTGGCACTTATCCTATATCACATAGATATAATACAATCCTCCTCTACTAGATGCCTAGATGTTTATTTATACATTACGAAAGTGGGCCTAAATGTGGGTAAACCCACGGGATGACATCCCTTTCCCATTACATTGTCCCAAAACCCAAAAAGGGACCCAAAAGTGGGTTGAGATCCCTTCATCTCTTCTTTGTCTATCCCTCCATCTTCAACAGGCTTTCGAAGTCCAAAGAATGGTCAAATATGACCAAGTAACTTCAAAACTTGGTCGAGGGCCAATAGCTTGCAACAAAAATTCTTGTTGTTGCGTCTCCTATAACTGTGCTTCTATCTTCTTCAGATTTGGATCCTTAGCGATGCATTCATATGTTTGGGTGCTTCTATCACTTCAATTTTTATATTTTGAGGCGAGGGATCTTATACTTTCTACTATGTTTTTAGCAATCTCCTCCCTCTGGTCACGCACCTCCTGCGGGGTGCTCAGCATTGTTCGAGCCTCCAGTTATGTTATCCTAGCCTAAAGCTACTCGAGGGTCTCTGCGAGCTTCACTACATGAGCTTCGACCGACTCTTTCTCTTCCTATACCAATCCTGGAACAAAGCGACATGCTTTACTTACCACATTTTTTACCATGGTCTTCTCTGCGAGCAACTACTCTTTTCCCTCTGTAGCTGGGATTTTTCCTCCTGAAGCTTCACCTGAAGCTATGCTTTCTCACTTTCATGGGTAGCTACACTGTCCTGCACTACTTTTAATTGTACTAGGACTTCGTCTTTCTCCTTTTTCAAGGCTTTTGTAGCCCTTTCCTTCTCTTCCTGAGCTCTCTAGAACCAAGCTTCTATTGCATCTGTAAGCCTTCTTAACTAGGTTGGTTCATCCCCCACTTCTATAGTCTATGATGAGGAAGGTGCAGATGACAGAGTAGGTACTGTGCGGACCAAGAGAACAACTTGTTGCACTACCTTCAATTCTCTCTCAATCCTTCCATATAACTCAAACTGCTTCTCTTTGTATCTCTGCAACATGCCTTCACATGCGTCCTCCATATATCCATGGACAAGACTAATCTCATCGTCAGTGAGACTAGCTTCCAACTATGGCTTATTGGCACGCATATTCTTCCTTGCTGAAGGTTTCTTCAGAGAAACTTTCCTCTTTTGTGGTGTCACTGTCCCAACAAGGGGATCTCTAGGTGGAGGGGTGGTAGCTTCGCCTCCTCCTTGCTCTTCTTCTCTGTAATATTGTCCTCCCTATCCTTCTACTTCATATTCTCCTCCTCCTAGTGATCCAAAATGATTATCTACAGAAGTGTTGTCCTCTTCATCACATTCTATGTCCTGGAATTCAACCTTATTTTTCTTTTTTTTCGTTCCACTGGACTGTCCGACATGCTCAACTCGTGTAACTATCAGGCTTCCTATGGTGTCAATGTCAGATAACTTTTCATCAACAACAGGTACAAGAAATTCCTCCAACCATTCCCTTGTAATCTACTCCATATCTTCATCCGTCAGCTTGAACTATGACTACAATTTTTCCCGCTACTCATCTCTTCACATGGTGATGTAAATGAAATGGGGATCAATGTAGAACTTTGCTATGGATCGGTACTGATGTAGGGTGTGTGGTGTCATCCATAGGAATGATTCGATGGCAACCTTCAGTTGTTGATAATATCCATGAAACACATCATTATACTACCTCTACTTCCTCATGTTGTTGGTATACCAAAGGGTGGAAAACTAAGCGGCCAAGGGCTCCGTAGATGTGATCTCTAGAAAAGTGGCTCCTTCAGGCATCTTCCAAGCCACAAATGTGTTCAAGATGATCGACCAATTGTAATGAAATTTGTATCCCAAGTCTTGGGATTCACGACAATCCTTCTCTAGATCTTTGACGAGGTAGTTTTCCCAGTTCATCTACATGTCCTCCACACACTTTCCTATGAGTTCCATCACAAACCTGATGACCTATGTGGGGCATTTCTTCTTCAATATATTTCCATCTAAGATTTGGAAAACAACTCACACTACGACATCCTATATAGAGGCTACCTTGTAACCTCACTTTCCTTTTTCTACCTCTCCATAAGATTCTTTGATGCACTGTGCTAATGAACGGTCTGAGGCCTTTCCTGGATAGAACTTATCAGAGTCATGACCCTTCACACTTAAACCTGTGATTTGGTGGATCAACTCTGAATCCACAGTAATCCTTCCGTCGATCCATAGATATCCACCATGATAGAACGAAAAAAGGATTTTAACGCAAGCGTTAATGTCCTGGTGGTGGCCAAAATGTAGGATCTTCATCACGTTCAACACGGTTGACTGTGCCAACCCCTTAATCCATGATTGTGAGATGAGGAGAGGTTTATTTCTAGTTGTCTTCATGAGATAGTGGTGATGATATAACATGGCATAGTTCTTTTGGTCTCCTAAGTTGAATTCATTGTGCTTCAACAGCAGGATCTGTCCTAACTGACTTGTGACTATGCAGATTCCTTTCAAAATGTACCCAATGAAGATGAACTACTCAAAATTTCAAGGGATACTATCATGGTTAACAACACTATCTAGAGGTAGAACATACTCAAGCAGGATCGATGGGATTTTCTTCATGTTAGCCAGATAGTTGCGGTTCTTACTTCGTTGTTGAGTTACAGGATTGGTGCAGGTGGAACAACGTCCAGTCGAAGGGGAAGCCTGCAATCCCCTAGTCGAAGATGCCTGAATACCTTTAGATATAAGGTTGTCAGCCATGAGATTCTTAATAAATTCCTCTACAGACTTCTCAAACTAGTTAGGTTCTCCCAACATTCTAGATTTTAATAGACAAGTGAGGTAGACAAACAGACAGGGAGGGTAGACAAACGGACAAGCAAGGTCTAGTTTTAGATAGCACAACTTGACACTTGGACAATTCTCTTCTTAGATTAGTCAATCACGAGTAGAAAAAATTGGTCCCAAAGCACCGACCGACGTGTTAAATAAGTGGGGTATCGTGACAGATCTTCCAACGACTAGGAAATGCTTCTATCAATGTAAATCTATCCATTATGTCGTGGTCACAACGTCCAAAAGTAGTCCATAATCCCATAAATGTGTTTCCTAACCGTTTCAGAGAGACATTCTGACGGTCAAGGCACCTCCAATGGTCATATAACTTCATCAGTGAGAAGTCCAAATCTGTGCAGACCTGTTTTTCTAGCAAGGTTCAAATCTTGCGAACCTGCCTCCTGTGAAGTTCCAGTCTGTGAAGTCTTCCATATAATTTTTGTAACTTCTTGTAGCTTTTCCAACTTAGCATTCTTTTTATTGAGCTTCCTTTCCTTCGTTCCTGTTATCCAAGTCTCTCTAACTATTTATGGAATCCTCTTTCCCTTTTTATTCTTATCTTCCCCTAGCATAGCAGCTTCGCACTGTTGAGGTGCCCTCAAAGATTATAAAGTTAATATCCCTTTTCTTAACACTTCTTCAGTGGGCATACTTCTTTCTTGAATAGATAGGTTCTTCAAGACTTCTTGCATTCTTTCAACCTTGATAGCTAACTCTCTTTCTTTTTGTCGCTCCTCCGTCGTTACTTTTCTCTGTTGCTTCAACTTATCCTCTTGTTCTTCTATTTGTTGGTCTATTTTCCTAGCTATGAAATGCATTAATTCTTGCGTTTTCTTTTCTGTAGCTTCTTACTCTACTTTCCTTTTGATATTATCCTTCTCAATACAAGTCTTACCTAACAATAGTGGGAAAGGGGATTTTTCCCCAACAAACCTAATGACTTCAAATTCTTCTTTAGTCGATGTTCCATGAAAAATAACAGGTACAATAGTAACTCTTCCACATAAAGTTATCATCTTGTCCTTAAACAAGCCTATCCTTCCCAATGAAGGTACCACACTAGGTTTTCCCAAAACTTCCCAAGTTTCTGCTTTCATAATATTCACTTGTGTTTCTTCATCCAAGACTATAGAATCTATGTCAAAGTATTTTATTCTTGCACGTATGCGCTATTTTTCTTTCAGGCTTTCTGGTAAACTGACATCTTTATGAACATCCATTATTTCTTTCAACCGTAATAATGTAGTCTGAACTTCTTCTGACCCTTTCTCTTTATGAATTTCTAACATGTCCTTAGTCCCTTGAATTTTTTCATAGTTTTCTTGTCTTATGATCATCCTTTCAACTTTAGCAATAATCCTTGGACAATCCTCAAACTCATGACCAACAACCTTACAACAAAGACAAACAGGGCCTACCTCAGGACATTCCTTAGAAAGATGTCTTGGTATTCTACAATTATAACACAAAGTCAATCCTCTTTTCCTCTTAAATGTTCCCCAATATTTTATGTACTACACACTTCCCCTAGGATCATAGTGTTGGACCTGTAAAAAATTCCTTCTAGGTTCTTGCATCCACTTATTAGTCCAAAAATTATTTCTATGCATATAAATAACATATCTTTCTTCATTTCCATTAAATTTACTCAGATCAAATCTTTCTTTCAACTGCACCCTAGCCTTCATACTAGGACAAAATATATTAAACATACTTAAATTTGTGCTTTCGAAAAAAAAAAATTCACTTATATTTCTCTTACCAAAGAACAAATCTTGCTTCTTTAGGATCTTACCTATTTTCTTCAGAACAACTTACTTCCTAGGCACAAAGATTCGCAAGTCAAGTAGATTACTACGCACTTTAGTAGTAGATCTATGGACAGATCCTCTCTTTTTCTTTACTTCAATTCCTAGCAACCACAGTTTCAAGTCCTGGCAACAAAACCATTTGTTGGCACAGGGGAAGACCCAAAGTTCAATGCTTAGAAACACACCAACAAAACCCTGACTACCGGCCCTTTCGGCAACACCTGCAAAGCAGGAAAATTCTCACCTAAGGTAGAAGTAGGGGGGGTTACAAGACGCGGGTGTCTATAACCAGGTTGGGACACGAATCTGTGATAAGAGTACTTCACGGAATATTTTTTCGACGCTTAGAAAGTGACATGCATTAGTTTATTAACACCACGGATCACAATAAAAGATAGATCGGTGCAGTAACAACAATGATAATATACCCTGAGAACTTAGCACTTAGCATTAGCACTTAGCATTATAAGTTAAACATAGCATTCATTTACCCTTAACACAAGTAAAATACTTAATCAACAAAGGATCTATCTATTACACATCATACTCAAAGCATTAAGCAAATTCATAACAGAAATAACACAACACAAAGAAAATCATGAGACACCAGATATATGTGGTTCATCCTAGGGTGGGGCTATGTCCACAAACTGCTTCGCCTCTTTACTATTCTCCAAAATCTTACATTCCTTCACTCCTATGCATTAAGCCACATAGTCGAACTTCACACAAGACTGGAGATATACGCACTGAGCACTAGATCCTCCTTTCAAAAGTAGGTCAAATGCATCGAGCAAACCCTCTATAACAACATTTATCACCTTCTACAAAATCATAGTCGAGCACAAAGCCTCAATGTGCATACATTCCTTTGCACAAAGAAACTTGAACTACTTGCACTTAGCTACTTCTACAATACATTATTCTTTATTTATATTTTACAAACCCTTACAATAAGGCCTAAACATGGGAAAACCTCATGGGACGACATCCCATGAACCCATTACAAAACTCTAAAGGACCCTTTACTGGGTCCACATAACCCTCAAAGTCGATGAGATCCGTTATCTTAGCTCTGCCTGGGCACTCCTTCTTTGACCAATGTGTCGAGGTCCAAAAGTGGCTCAAAGCTGACCAAAGTTTCCCCAAAACTTGGTCGAGGGCCAACATTAATTTTTAAGATTACATTAACATTCAAACTTATTAAAAAATTATAATTGTATTGATTATTTACAAATATCATTTGAATACGTTTACTTATCTAAATTTGATTAGCTGATAAATAGCTTGCGACAATAAAAATGTTGAAATAGAGAGAAATAGAAACAACAAGAATAAGGCACATTACATAATTTGATAATGGAGTTCACCTATCCTTAGATACATCTCTCGTTCCACTTCCAAATGAGAGACTTCTCTATTAATTCTCAAATGTTTGATACAATAATTGCTCTAACTTGTGTTTTTTACGATGAACTTTCTATCTGCTGTAGAAACTTAGTTGTGGATGTCCAAATCAGCTCCACCTCAAAAAATTGAAAATTTTGAATGTAAGTACTCTATATATTTCTCAAAATGACCTATAGCACAAATTTCAAGATGAAACCAAGATAGTAGCATGTTCTTGGCACACAAACAGAGACCAAAATCAACTCAATCTGAGTTATTTGCATGAACTATGATCATAACCAAAATCAACCTGCTATATGTTTTTGGAATGAAATCCTATGCAGTGGAATGGAAAATTTTCTTAGTTTATATAGTGGAGGTCAATGGCTCAAAACCCGCCCGAACCACTATATTCTAGGAAGGAACATTTATTAAGCTTCGCTAATATAATACTCGATGGGATTTAACAAACAATATATATGATGTGTTGGTTAAACTTTTGGATGGTTGGAATATATATGGGTGGAGGTCATGGGTTATAATCCGTGGACCTCTCCCCATTTTCATTTGTTATAAAAACCAACTTAAATAAAATAAATCCCAATAGGCTTTACAAATAACAAGATAGCATAGTTGAAATAAAATAAATCTCGATGGGATTTACAAGCAACACGATAGCATAGTTTGTTTGAACGGTTAGTTTAAATAATTTTTATCTCTCTATTGAGGTCAAGGGATCAAATCTTGACGAGCCTCAATAAATTTTATACCCTTCGGACCAACCAAGGTAATCAGAGAGTGTCATGTGGCACTCTTTGGTTAATAAATGTAATTGTTATTGTATGCCACGTGTCACTTTCCTGTCAGCATGCCACATCATTTTCATACCTACAATGTGTTGTTCGTATGATCCAGGTGGATATTGGTGGCCATCCACCTATTCCAAATTCCAACTGGCTCATCTTAACATTTTTCAGTTCAACACGTTTCTCTGTAATGGGGAAATTTCTTTGTAATTATGGGTTATGCACTTACGGGGATGTCCTGAATCCCTACAAAATCTCCAGGTGTGTACTGGTGGCCTCCCACCTATTCCAACTATCTTATTTGGGATTTTTCATGTCAATACATCTTTATGTACTTCCAAGGCCATTTTGGGGCTCTAAAAAATGTTTTCTTGGCTTGCCACAATCATGCTATAAACGAGTTCAGATTTTGATGGCATAATGGATATTCGTCGAAAATACATTTCCAATGGGATATCACACACCTAAAACAAAGATAATTTTCAAAAGTTACGACCCCAAGAAGTTAATGTATTATCTTACCCCAATGGGACCCACATGACTTTTGGCGCTTCATCTCCTAGAGTTAGGTTTTTGGATATCTAGGGTTTTAGAATTCATTTTTATCATAAATATTCCTTTAGAGCCTCATTGTAATGATCTTCTTGTGAATGAGCATAACCATCACATCTCTTCTCAGAGATAAAGATGACATGATTCTAGCAAGTCTTGCACTCTGTAGTTTTACAATGTCTGTACATTTATTTCATTAATAGAAATCATGTATTGTTGTATCTCTCTGTTTCTGGAAATATTTATGTGTATTTCATTGTAATATATCTACTTCCATTTCATTCCAAAAATAATATGGATTAGTGGTATCAAAGAAGGCTTCTCTTGATTGTTTTTCAGGGCATGTCCCTGATGAGGTCTGAGTATAACAAGTTGGGTCTTGATCTTGTCTCTCTTGAGGAAAATCACTCTTGCACGCCCAAGAAACTGTCTATGGATGAATAAAGAAAAACAATGGAGAAAAACTTATATTAACCTATTTCTTGAGGAATCTCTCGTGCGATAGAGGGATGAAATGATGGAGATTTTTTCCCACATCCTTCAATTCCCAACAATAGCAACATGTGCATATTCATCAAGTGACCACTTTGGAATAACCTCTCCCTTCAAGGTAGAAGTTAATTTTGATATTCATGTATTTGAAGGTCAGATAGATGCAGATGCCTTAGAAAAATGGTTAAATATGATAGAAGGATATTTCTTTGTTCACATTTTTTTTGAAAGGGAAAATATCACCTTCACACTTCCGAAGACTCTCCCCCATGTCAAACAATGATGGAAAACTTACTGGGAGAAAATTTCTACAAACGAATATGGAATATATGGGGTTGAGCCCACTTGGGATTTTTTTTGGATGCAGTAAAGGAACAATACTACCTTGTTAATAATTATGAAGATCAATGCATGATATCGAACACACTGCGGCAAGAGAATAGACAAATATTTTTGGAGTTCACATATAGTTTCCATACCTTTAATACCAAGTTGGGTATCAAAGAATCTGAGTGATATCTCGTTCTGAAATATCATGGGGCTCTACATAGGTACATCCAAATTGAAATGGATTTCCTAAACATCTTATCATTGGGAAGTGCCTATCGATATGTTGCCAAAATCGAGAAAAAATTTAGGCACGAGAACAAATGGGAGTTCGGGTTTGCAAATCCACAACAACCAAAGCATGGTAAACATGGCCCTTACCAACATCCTCCTGAAAACCATTCGAGGGCACATGGAAATAAGGGTAAAGGAAATATGGAGAAACACTAGGAAGTGGTGCGACTTCCACAAAATTCCCTGGCACAACATCGATGAATGTCTCTTGAAACATTCATTGGTGGCCAAGATCAAAGACAAGGATTTGAAACCTGATTTGAAATCTAATCCAAAACATATTGAAAACAAATAGATCATCGATGCAGACCCCACTACTACTATTGCGACCGTAATAATTAAACCAAAAGAACCAGTAGATCCTGAACAGAGCGAGTGCCTCTTCCATTCAAATATGTGGGTGAAGGGGACCCCATTGCATTTCCTTTTTGATAGTATAATCCAAAAGAAACTCATCTCAACTAAGGTCACCAAACAGTTGGGGTTGTTGAAAACACCACACCCACATCCATACAACATTGGGTGTCTTCACCAGGGATGAGATATTTTTTTCATCCAACAATGTTACATGTCCTATGGAACCCATACCTTCAAGGATGAGGTAGTGTGTGATGTTTCCCCTCTTGATTTCCGTGATTTTGTTTTGGGCCAACCATATATGTGGAAATGTCATGCTATTTATGAGTCTCTACCCTGTAGTCTCATTATTACTCTCAGGGGTCATCTCTACAGGATACCATAAGTATTTATGACTACTATTACACCAAACGAGTGCCGCAAGTTAATCTATCAAGACCAAAAATTTGTCCTCTTCATAGTCTATTCAAAGGATGCACATAAGGCCACTACAACCATTGAAACCACAACACCTTCTATGCAACAGAAACATATTGTAGAAGAGAAAGAAAATATTATTTCTTCACCTACAATGGTGCCTACACAATGCCCCATCAATCCTAAAGACCATAGGTTCTTGGAATAGATTCAACCCTGCCAACAATAGGTTTGTGACAACCTTCCACAAACCAAGCAGTGCAAATTCTCCAACAAGTCACACAAATCAGCAAGATTCAAATTCAGAAAACATTATCCCCTCTTCCCTGGGAACTCAATGCAATGGAGATCATTTCTTCCTAAGGGGGGAGGATTCATCGAGGTGGATATTGGTGGCCATCCACCTGTTCCAAATTCCAACTAGCTCATCTTGACAATTTTTAGTTCAACATGTTTATTTGTAATGTGGAAATTTCTTTGTAATTATGGGTTCTACACTTACGAGGTTGTCTTGAATCCCTACACAACATCTAGGTGGATATTGGTGGCCTCCCACCTATTCCAACTGAATTATTTGGAATTTTTCATTTCAATACATCTTTTTGTACTTCCAGGAAAGTTTTAGGGCTCTAAATAGTGTTTTCTTGGCTTTCCGCAATCAAACTATAGACGGAGTCAAATTTTGACATCATAATGAATATTCCTCAAAAATACCTTTCCAATGGGATATCACACGCCTAAAACAAATATTTTATGAAAAAGTTACAACCCCAAGAAGTTAATGTACTAACTTACCCTAATGGGGCCCGCATGACTTTTGGGGCTTCATCTCCTAGGGTTAGGTTTTTGGGTGCCTAGGGTTTTTGAATTCATGTTTATCATAAAAAGTACTTAAGATCCTCATTTTAATTATCTTCTTGTGAATGATCATAGTCGTCACATCTCTTCTTAGAGATAAAGCTGCCACCATTCTAGTGAGTCTTGCAATCTGTATTTTCACAATCTTTGTACATTTCTTTCATTAATAGAAATCATGTATTATTGTATCTCTTTGTTTAAGGAAATATTTATGTGTATTTAACTGTAATATATGTTCTTTTATTTCATTCCAAAATTGATTTGTATCACTGTACTACCACCTGTCAACCTATCTTACTTCCACTTCACCCTTTTATACTGCCATGTGTCATCCTTAAAGTGATGTCACGTGGCATCTGTACAATGTATGTATGTGTCATCCTCAAGTGATGAAACATGTCCATTTGTGATGTTTCCACGTCATCTGACCGCATCGTATCTACTTCCACGTGGAATTCTGTGGGGATGCCTCTATTGATATTATGGTAGCTGCAGGAGGTATTTACCTCCACGTGTAAACATGACATGGATAGAATATTGTGGGAAGCAAGAAGAAACCCTAATGAGTTGGATAATAACCCTAGAAGACTTTTTGTCTCAAGAAGATAATTTATATTAGGTTATTAGCCTCCAAGAGAAGAATTCGGCCAACGGCTAGAAGAAATAATAATATACTGAATAGAGAGATACCCAGAATAAGAAGTCGGCCCAGGCAGTTAGCCAGGAATACTATAAATACAAGGCGTCAATATTTCATTTGTCATAGTCTCAGAATTGGAGAGCAGCAACTGGTGCGCACTGCAGTGCCCAGTCTTGTGTGCAAGTTTGAGGAGAGCTGCCAGTGCAGCTGCTACAGCTAGCAGTTACGTTTTGGGTTGGAATATATATTGGATAGGGTTTGGACTATCTGATCATCTCTTTGTGATGCACTATCCTTGGGGAAAGGTGTTCTACCCTTTGATTGGCTATCTAGCTTAGGGTTTTCTTCCGAAGTGATTCTCTGTCAAAGTTAAGGTGATTGGAGCATGGCTTTGGCCTATGGTTGGGTGATAAGGGTATTTTCAATGGTAAAATGAGCATACATCTTTCATATTATAATAGTTTATGGGACCACACCTCCTGCATTCAGTCTAAATGCTGGAAGGAAACATAGTCGCTAGGATATTGAGCTCGTTGAGGAGCTGTTGGTAGGGTTACTAGTAGAAGCAACTTCCAAGACATTGTCGCTAGGGTTACTAGTAGGAGCAGTTGCAGAAACCCTAATCCTCTTATTGAGGCACCTTAAGTGAAGGGATTGACCTAATCTCTGGATAGATCAGTGTGCCCTAGCCTAGCGCATCTCCTAGTACTCTCAAAAAGCCAAGACGTGAAATTTGAGCTTTTGGTCAAATTTAGGGTTTGACCAAGTCAAAGCATACATGACTTATTCTATGAAGTCATAGAAACAGTTATATGGAGCCTCTAACTTCAGAGCATGGAAGACAAGGATTGACCTCATCCTTTCCAAGAATAAAGTGCTGGATATCGTGAAAGGAAAGATTGTGAAGCCAGAGTTTGAAGAAGGAAAAGAGAAGGAACCACAGAACATTGCAGCTATGGAGAAGTTCAAAGAAAGTGATATCAATGCTATGAGTATCATAGTGAAATATATAAAATACCACTTGATACCCTACATCTCACATCTTGACTCATCAAAGAAGATGTATGATGCCCCAACAAATCTCTTCTCAGTCAGAAACATTGGACAAGTTATGAGTCTGAAGAATGAGCTCCGTGACATGAAGATGAATGATGAGGACAACATAACATCATATTTTTTGAGAATCTATCAGTTAAGAGATCAACTACAAGCTATTGAAGAGATCGTCTCAGAGAAGGAATTGATAAACATAGTACTCAATGGTCTTCCCAAGACGTGGGATGCATTTGCCAAAATCATGAACACAAGGAAGGAGTATCCAACATTTGAAGAACTTTAGACTTGCTCTACTCAAGAAGAATCAAGGATCAGTGCAAAAGAGAAACCCCAAAAGAAGTACGACGATCAAGCCTTCACATCAAGATTCAAGAACTTCAGGAACAAAAGGAAGTTTGGTTCAAGGAGGAAGCCAAATCAAGAGAAAGACATTTCAGAAGTACAATGCTTAAACTGTCGAAAGTATGGTCTATACAAGAATCATTGTCCCAAGCTAAAGAAAAGGAAGAAGAAACACGAAGCATCAATTTTCGAAGAAAAGGAACCTACAAAGAAGACTAAGCAGGATGGAAGAGACTCCTTCTTCTAAAGGTAACAAAACTCTTCTTATTTCTTGTACATATCTCGTTTGCATCGTCTCTATACATATCTTGTATATCTATCTCTTGGAAGATAATGTGTTCCAAGAAGAACTATACCTATGGAAGAACAACAAGATAAGGATTGATATCATTAGATAATACACATGAAAGTATGAAATACGTTGAATCAATCATGAAGAAACTTAGAAGAAAGAAGTCAGAGAAAGACTTATAACGTTTTTTAGAAGACAACAAGATGGAAGGGTGGACTCTGTTAGACGGAGGGAGCCGATTATATGCATTCATACATGAAGAAATTATTAGGAGGGAGCTAATACTATGATCCATTGAAGATGATGAAGTATATATCCATGATAGCAGCCCTGAAAGACAATACGTATTGTTCAAAGAGAGGCCTTAAAGTATCCCTGGTTGTCCATCCACATCCGTGATCCTATGATGGAATCTTTAGGGTGTGGAATCTATAAGAAACTCCATGGAGCCGAGAACTAAAGAAACACATGAAGATTCCAAGAAAGAAAGAGAATCCAGAACGACCAGTCATTGTATCAAGAATCACAAGATTACCAACCTAATATGAACTCAATAAAAGAAATCAAGTAGAGGAACGAAAAGTTGTGATGAAGAACTGTGTATGAAAGACTTATGATTGAAAGCATTGCAAGATATAGAACTATATTTTCTCCCAGATGGAGGGAGAAGACTATGATGATTATTTGTTCCAGTACACCAAACGTATCTCTACATGATTCACTATATCATCCGCAAAATCCATGATTTGGAGTTCTACATCAGATGAATGCAAAGAATGTTCTCCAGAGAAATTGAATAAAGAGCATAAAAGCAATCTCAATACTTTGAGGAATACCAGAAAGAGACCCGTGTATGCATATAGAAGAATATAACTTGGTGGAGAACCTCTAGTGCACAGCAAAATCATGGTGAAGATTTCCTATAACATCAAGATGATTACTCAGTAGATCAGATCTCATGATGACAGAAGAAGTGTCACATGGATATGTTCCAGTTTTCCAACAACGATATACTCTATTGTTCATAGCTATATGAAGCCTTCACAGAAAATCAGTGTTCCATACTAAAGTACATTTAAAATCAAGAATTACATTATCCGTGATGAAGTTTAGAAAGGAGAAAGTAGTTCTCCAATACATATCTCCACAGATGAGAAGATAAGCAAACATTTTGGTAAATCTTCTATCCAAGATGAAAGAGTTTTTGTACTCAAGATGGAGCTCGTGGATATGACTTCCTTATTGAAAAAGGAAGAGATGACTCCCAGGTTGGGAGGGAGCACTGGAAATATTATTGAGGACATTCATTTTAAAGATTGAAAATAGTCCATCTTGGACATATGCTTTCCTGTTTGGAAAGTGGATTGATATTTCTGACGGACAACGATTTCCCATTGTGGTTAACATGGGAAATGGTCCATATTGTTGATGTATCATAGAAAATGAATTCCCATTGTGGTTAACATGAAAAACTTTCATCAAGCTTTACGCAATGAAGTAATTTCCGTCAACATTTGAGACTATAAATTTATTAGCGTTATGGATCCTCCTACATCAATTATACTCTATATTATATCATATAGTGACTCCACCTAAAGAAAAAATAATAAAGAGACACACTTTAAGAAATAATTCCCATGAATAAATATTAAAAGAAAAATATAACTTGGGATTTGAGTTGATTCAAAGCATAGGAAATTTATCTATAAACTAGGATTCTCATAATACTCAAAGTGTATTGGTGACTCCACACCTTTGGTATTTGTATGATTTGTATGCAATTCTCTGATCTTAATAAATCATCACCTTGTATGTTTCAAGTATGACTTCTAACAAAGGAAGTTTTGGGGAAGTTTTGTTTTCTCCTTTGGATTTTTCAATTGTTCCATTTTATTCATGTAATATTCACATCGATTCATGAACTACGCATGTCCTAAAGTTTAATTAAAATCCATAGTTGGATTCGAGGAACCTTTAATATTTCATATATTATGTTATAGAGAATAAAATTGTTTATGAGAATTTCTTTATAAAATCATTTGCATTTTTAATGCAAAGGGAAGATCCATGGGATTGGTATTGCAATTTCGATCCTACAGAGATAAAATAATTCCCACATTTGCTGAAAAGGTTTCAAAATTTTTGGATCTATGGTTATGAAGAGGTTGAATATGCTTATGTATTTATTGATATACAAGATACAATAAGGTAAAATATCAATGCCCTTATGATGGATCGTATAGTGCCTCAAGTGATATTCTTGCAGAAATAGAGGAAAAAAGAATACATACTTTTACTTGTGTTATAATATTGAAGAAACGTATGGTGATATTTCTTTGCTAAAGATTTATCATCATTTGAATGAAGATTTATCATCATTTGAATGAAGAGGCTCATCCCTCTCCTCACTCCTATGATCCATTGTTGTACAAAATTTCATAATTAGAAAAGGATGAGGAATGGGTATCCGATGCTAAAAATGTCAAGGGAATATGTTATGTAACAAAAGATGACCTTGTTGAATAAAAGCCTCAAGAAATAACTTGTTTTTCTCATGAATATGATGAGTCCATCAAAATTTTGTTACAACTCATCAAGAAGGAAATGATGATGAAGAAAATTCTCATTATTCTATTGGAAATCAAGAGACATTTGAAGGCCAAGTATATGAAGAGAACCTTGATGACAAATGCATTCAAGAATCTGTTAGTTCTCTGCAACATGAAAGCAAGGGTTTGAATATGTTACACCCATTTCCAATATTTTGAGTTTTATTATACATATTTTAGAAAATTATAAAGGGAAAATATAATGGATAAACCCTTATTTGATGAAGAGAATGACAAAAAAGACATTGATAATATCGATTCTCTTCCCCATATTGAAAGATACAAATGAGATATAAGATGTTTTTATTTTTATGGGGATCACACTTATGATATAGATGATTATGGTTGTAAAGATGAAATTGTATATTTTTGGTCTTGTTGACATCCAAACACAATTAGTGAATGTAAATCGAACTTGACAATGCATTAGAATCCATGTCATCCCACCAATAACGATAATTTATAAATACACAAAGAGGATGTTCATGGCCAAATGAGAGAATTATTTTTTCAGCGATGAAGGTCCCCAACTCATGAATTTCATATTGAGGAAAATCCATCTAGTGATGATGTTTCTGAAGATATAAGTTTTGGTATAAATAGGCATTATTGACCTTGGTATTATTACAAGAATTTACAACCTCAAATACAAGGGAATACAACCATTAATCATGGATATACATATTTGTTTTTATGTTTGATGGGTTTTCTCATGTTTCATCCATATATATGTTTGGAAACAAAATTAAGAGGGGAAGAAATATTCTTGTAGGTTTCTATTAGATCCACCCTCATAGTCTATCTTGCTTGATGGTTTGATGCACAACAATGATGGTTTTTCCTATGCTTATGTCAAGGAACATGACTACAACATCCTTATCCATATCTCAACTGAAGAAGCTTGCAGCAATATAAGTAAACCTTGGCATTCCTTTTTTCTTGTTTTACACAACCATGGTCCTACTTTATATTTTGACCAACGAAAGGTAAAGGATATGGTTATTGTTGATTGGTCTAAATGGCCTGTCAAACAAGTAAGGGAGAACACCCTATGGAAGGTCCCAATCATACCTTCTCTCATTTGGGGTAGTATTTGTGGCCAGTATGTGGGTCTAGTTTCCACTAATAATTAAAAGGGAAAGAGGGGAAGGAAATAAATTGTCCCCTAAAGAATTTTTATCAAGCCTAAATCTAGTCTAAAATAAAATCAAACCAACTAATTTAACTACTTCTAACCTATCCCATGTAGGAGAAAATCTATATAATTAACACAACATAAAATAATTTCATTAATTACATAAATATGTCATGGAAATCAATAACATGCTAGAGAAATAACACTACAAATTAAACAAAAAATAGTTGCAGACACGACCTATAACATTACCACTATATTAATTATAAATCATAACAACTTACTAATCTCAAATACGACACATATAAACAATTCATATGATAAACATTCAATAGGTTTAAATGAAAACACAAATGTAGGATAGTCCCAAATATTTTCGATAACAATCATGATCTCAAAATGTCTTCTTCTCTTCATTGATGAGATAATAGTTTCACGATCAAACCATGGGAAAAGTCGCGTATTACATTAAATGTTTTTCCTTTTATAAAACAAGGATGACCTAACTATTATCGATTTGCTCATGGGGTGATCTCGACCATTGATCTTCATCCCTAAAATAATTATCCCAGATGAAAAGGGTATCTTGATTTTTAATGGTATATATGGTTCCCCCACCCCTATTTGGTTTGTGTGTGGAATTAGAGGAGGTATAGGACCTAGGGCCTGCGTAGAAATTTTTACCAATGCAATGTGAAACTTTGGTATAAATGCATAAAAAAATAAAATTAAAATTAAATGAGAAGAAGAAATATGCACACACACATAGACACATATATAATGAAAAAAGTGAAGGTATATCTAATTTCACTAGGAGATGTGAAAAAAATAAGAATATACATATGAAATATACATTAGGGATTTAGGGAAAATGCACATCTAAATTCAATCCTTAGTGTAAAACCATTTTGGGAATAAATTAGAAATTCAAAACCATGAAAATTTTTGGGGAAAACCATGTGAAATCAAATCCATGTGTAGTTTTGTAAAACCATGGGAAAATTAAAAGTGAAAATAAATAAATAAATCAATAATAGAAAAGGAAAAAAATAATAAAAATTAAAATAAAACAAATAAACTATACATAAAAATTACATATAAAGAATATGAAAAATAATAGACCTAGTTCTACATAGGTTGAGGTTTGATCACCACTCAGGGTTTCGCGCCTAGGGAAGAAAATAGAGGTGAGGAATTCCATGTAGATTCTAAATAACCAGGTGTCAAGTTAGGTAGGAATGTCAAATGGAGATCAAGACCGCATGAATATAGATACGAAAAATGATGAGAATGTAGTGGGAAAAGGGACGACACATCATATGACACTTTAACAACATGTCGATGCCATCTAGAGAGAATCACCAGATAAAAAGGATTTTGACCCTAGCCTAACACACATGATATGTCAATATGATCAAGGGAAAATATTAGAGGGAAAACTTGATGGATGAAGTACAACCAACTTCAGAATCCGAAAGTTGAAATAAAGAAGAAACCATGCAAGTGAAATAATCCAATAGCCCGAAGAATAGATGTATATCATTGTATTAGTTCATGGGATAGGGTTGTGGGAACTAGGATGAGAAAGGTATATTACCAATTTTAATGGGTGTACCTGATGTCCTTGTGGGCTTCATATCTCTAGGAAAACTGTGAGAAAAGGTGATAAAAAAATAGGGTTGAGGTTTAGGAAAGACAAGGCTTAATTATGAATGATGAATGTTAGCTCTAAATGATAGACAATAACTTACTAGAGAGAATTCGATTCAAGAGGAAGAAGAGAGAGGGTTTCCTGAATGCATTTTAGAGCTGGGGATATTAAGTCAAGGCAATGATCTTGCAACCCTACTCCTACAACCATAAGAATAATAAACTATAGTATGCAAGGAAAATATACTTGTCAGTATATCATAAACATTAGATTTTTTTCCTTCAACAAATTTACGAATAATTGATGGGTTTGTTTGTAAAATGAAGAAATAAGAAGAAGACGTTTCTCAAATACAATCATCTATGATTCGACTATTGTAGATAAATTTCCTAAAATTTTTGTGTATCTAATAGAAAGGATTAATGATCTTGTGATTCTAGCTAAGAGTTTGGAACTGAAGAATATGATAAACATATGAGAGCTTGAGCATAAACATGAAGACATTAGGCACAACATGCAAGAAGGAGGATGCATAATGCATATATGATCTTCATTTAAATCATCATGTTAAGCCCTAATATTGGCTCATTACCCCTTAAGTGGGGCATATTATATTATTAATGTTATTTTATTTATGTCGGCTTTAGACCATTAGCTGTAATTATACCTCCTAGTCTCATATATATACCAAGGAGACATTTTCATTTTGAATCATCTTGTTCTTGAACATTTAAGTGGGGTAAAAGGAGGTTTCCCCCTCTAAGAGGATTATTATCTGAAATTATCTCTTTTTCAAGGCATTGAGTACTTTTCCTGAGGTTTTTCTATGCTATATTGATGTTTGGTTCTTAACATATGGTATCAGAGCTTAAGGTATTGGGGTTTCGCTGCTACATCTGAGAAACCATGGAATTTTCACTATAACTTTTTTTCTACAACGTTTCAGAAGGAACGAATTGGAGGATGTTTAGTAGACAGATCAAGGTACGTTGGGTTCAAAATTAAGCTCCCTTATAATTTCGTAGATACATCCTGTACAAGATAGGGTTCTAGAATCATCCTAAAATGAGTCATTGCAGAATTTTCGCTATAAAAATTTTTTTGTAACGTTTCAAACCCTAAAATCTAGAGGCCATTTACATAAATTAGTAAGGTATATGTGGTAAAAATTTCAACTTCTGGGTCATCTTAAATTTGTAGATACACCTTGTGTAAGATAGTGTATCTGACTAGTCTTATTGACTAGTCTCAAGAAGGTGTTCCAGGAAAAACAATCATAACTTCTAACTAGAGTATCCAAATTGAGTGGGACTGGTTTCATTGGATCGTGTACATTTTGTAGTACTTTGGGTGTGAGTTTCATAATTTTATATCAATTATTCTGTGCGGGGCATACTATACAAGTGAGATCTCCTGGAAAGGCCAAAAATCGACAAGTTGTGAGGAAGTTACCATAAATTCCACTTGGAACATCCAATTTTGATTAGACCTATGGAATTGCAGAGAAGAAATATCAGAGAACTACCTAAAAGAAAGTTTCATACCTAGAAGGACCGAAAATTTGGAGATAGAACAAAATAAATATTGTCTATCAAAACCACCTCAAAATCAAGATTCAAAAGTGATACTTGGCCAACATGCCACCGAAAAAGGGACCTTCTACACCAAATAAGCCTCCAGAAAATCCTAATTGGACTCTTGATGAAGGTGAAGAAATGTGTAGGGACATAAATGAACTACAAAAGAAGATGGATTCAATGGAAGCTAAGTTGATGGATTCAATAGAAGCTAAGTTGGATACTAAGATGGATGGCTTAAAAGGGGAGATCGTGGAAGTATTGAAAAATTTTGTAACAGAGAAGACACCCAAAAGTGAAAATGCATCCCATGAAATTCATGATGAGGACACAAGGAAGGTAAATCAAGAATGGAGAAACTCCAACTTTGGTTTGAAGACCAACCATGTTCCTAAGATTGATATGAGGAAGTTTGATGGTAAGGACCCAATCACATGGATACTTCAGAAGGAACAATTCTTTGATCTCCATAATGTGCCACATACACAAAAGGTACGAATTTCTTTTTTATATTTAGAACCTAATCAATTTGTTTGGTATCGATGGCTTTGTTCTCGCAAATCACTTGTCACTTGGAAAATTTTCACGGAAG